>RJWM01050704.1:0-10677 GCA_004363535.1 Dasyprocta punctata
TTTTTTTTTTTTTTTTTTTGCGGCACCAGGGATTGAACTCACAACCTCGCGCCAGTCAGGGCAGGCGCTTAAGGCACTGAGCCAAACTCCCAGCCCTGGTTTTTTCGAGGTAGGGTCGCACTGTGTAGCTCAGGCCGGCCTTGCGCTCGCGTTGTAGCCCAAGCCGGCCTCGAACTCACAACGCTCCGCCTACCTCAACCTCCGGAGTGCTGGGACTAAAGGCGTGCGCTACCACGCCTGGCTAGTTTATTGTCTATTCATTCAGTAGATTCAATCAAGAAATATTTGTTTATTCTCATAAGAGAGTCAGGTATATCTAAAAGCAAATCAGCAATTCCATTCTATGAAAGATTCAAACCAAATATGTAAATAAATTCATGGCACAGGCCACAGGAATGATAGAAGATTTCTTAAGCACATAATACTGAAGCTATCCAATGAAAAAAAGAACAGAGGTTTGAACGTGAAAATATTTTACATTTCCTAAATATTACATCTTAGAATGCTGCATACATAGGGAGCATAAATTTGGAGAAGAGAAGGAAAGAAAGTAACATGGAGAATATTAAATCCAGTTCAGCTAGTCTGATCAAAAAGAGATGTAAAAAAGGCTCTTCATATGGTAAGATTTTTATTTTTTATGGTTGAGTTTCAGAATATAAATCACAGCAGGACTTTTACCTTCACTTCTACCACAGAAAGTGAAAATTTAATCTAATAATTGGACCACATATGGTGGGAGTTTCCATTGGATTAGAAAACTGAACATGGTAGCAGAAAATCAAAGAGATGAAGGTTGCAAGTTAGACTGTGGTTTTAAGCATCAGAAAATGAAATTATGTCTACATTCTTCAACAGGAATATAATTAAGAGAAGCACATGGAAACTATAAATTTATAAGCTTTTCTGTTTCAAAGCTGGACACAAATCTTTCTTGAATCATTAGCTCTCACATTAATAATGTGCACTTTTTAAAAAGTTTTTTCTTGTTCTAGAGACAGAAGTGAACAGTAACACTACAATGAATGATGAATGATCATATTTGGGTCTTTGTGGTAGCTTATGTTGAATGCACGATTATTTAAAAATGTATTTGAGAAGCAGAAAAATAAGAAACTACAACAGACATTTGCTCTATACAGTGTGAGTCAGAGAGATGAATTTGTGTATCTCCTTAGACTTCGGGAAATGCTTCCTCTCAAAGACTAAGCTGATCTGTTGTAGAAGTTCAGTCCTAACAGGTACAGAGGCCTTAATGATTTCGTAGCAATTACAGAAACAGACCAAAAGATTGAGATAGAATAGAAGAAGTAAAAGATAAGTGGAAAGGATGCAAGGTAATCATAAGTAAAAATTGTACTTTGAAGCAAGCTGCAAATTCTGGGTCACAGGCGAAGTTACCCAAGGCAATCCATATCCCCATTCCCTTTGTTAAATTTATGTTCATTTCCTTCCACTCATCACAGCCAAAATTCTTCAGGGATACTGAAAATCTACATGTTGGCTTGAGAAAGTAAAGAGAAGGAGCCTGATCCTAAGATAAAGGAACAGGTCAAGAGAAACCAAAATATGCGTAAATTAACATAGAGAACCAAGTCAAACCAAAACAATACCTGCCTGTACCTGTATAATGGGTAAATATCCTTTGGGGTGGGCCACATTTGCTTGGGGCATCTACCCCTTGAAGATAAGCATAACTATTCATCATTCTAGGACTTAATTCATCTCATTTCTCTGCGTGTACCCTGAAATAGCTTAATAAGCCCTTCCTGTTCCTCTTAATAATATGTCATAAAAATTCTTTTGCTATCATGGGAGTCACCAAAACTGAAAACTTATTTTAAAAAAGAGGAGGGGGGTTTAAGCTCCTCATTTCAGCTTTGGAAAACACTCAAACTAAGTCCAATGACAGGATGAAGTTCTTTAATTATAGTCTGGTGCGTAGGTTTCCCTATTCTTTTCAAGCTTTTCTGTACTATTTCAATTTTCTCTCTCTGTGTGGGCCTGCTTGGTATGCTGTGCTGCCCTCATTACTTGTATGTGTGATACAATTTTATTTGCCATTCTAATTCAATTATTAATTTCAGAAAGTGGTTCTCACGAATGCAGCTTTCTTATTAGTACTATTACTCTCTTTTTAGGCCTCAAGATTTGAATTAACCAAACTTTTAATTGAATAAGGTCACATTGATGGTGTAGAGAATTGGGATCAATGGACCGGATGTCATAAACCTTATACCTTATACTTATGGAAAGTAACTTGAATATACATTTGTCTTGTTCTATTTTATTATATGAAGTGTTGAGTTTTCTTTAAACATAGAAAAACATTAGATTATTGTGCCTTTAGTTCTTTAGTAACTTTAGTAACACCTGCTTTCCGGTGTGAAACATTTGTGTCACAAATCTTTAAGAAGAATTTTATGTTAATACTGACCTTTTCTTTCCATGTGGAAAGCCTATTAAAGATTCACAACCTGCTGTGTTCCTTGTAAATTCACAAGCAGATAAAGGACATGGCAAGATACATGACAACAAATGAGAATAGAAAAACTGGTAATGCACTGCACATTTAAAAGTCACATTTCCTCTTGCTTAACTCCTTTTTTAAAAATTCAGATAAGTTTAATAACTCATTATTAAATTTGCTAATAATGAGTAGTTTTGATTTTTAAAACTAAACTATCAATTGACATTAAAGAAATAATTTAGCACAAACTCTTCTTTTCAATGAACTAAAAGAAACTAGTTGTGTAACTATCTTAAGCATCTTGGGTATAAATACTTTTCTTTTTCTCTTTCTTCTTTTCTGTGCTAATAGTCTTTGGACAAGATATCATGCCTATATCTTGTACTTGGAATAACTACTACAAATACAATAATATGCAATATATTAAGTATTGTAACTCTCCTGCTAACCTGTTTTGAAATTTTATTGTTATTTATACATTTTTCTCTTTAAAGCTTAAAAAATAATTTAAACACAAATTATTTAATGAATGCCTGTAATTTGAAATGTGGCATATTTTTGATAATTTTGTTTCATTTGGTACTGAGAACCTTGCACCTGCCAGGCAGGAGCTGTGCCACTGAGCTATATTCCAGGCCCATAGTTTTGATAATTTTATAACACTTCTTCTAAGGAACTAATCTTAAAATATTGCATAAAGTTTGTATGCTCAAAGGGATCTGTGGTTACCTAGATGAGGAATCGATAGATAGATAGATAGATTTTTTTTAATAGCAGGAGTCAGTGGGCCATCAATTATTTATCACCGACAAGTTAAATTACCTCAGGATAAGTACTCTGTTGGGACCCTGATTTTACTTTGTTCATGGTACCATAATCAAGTAACATAAAAAGGGTGACTTCTCAGTAACCAAAATTCATATCTCACCAATTTGGAGACTGCACTGTCCAAAAATCACATTCCCACAAGCGCATTGGCCGTCAGGGTGGGTTTTCTGGTGCACAGATGGGACCCACTACATGTGTCCCCACATGGTAGATGGGACAATGGTCTCCCTTGAGCCTGTTTCATACTTGTGCTGATTTCAGTTACAACAGATCCTCCACATGTATGAGATTATCACCCCCCAAAGGCTCAGGCTCCTAAAACTAGCACCTTAGAAGATATGATGGGAGGAAACATTTTTAGAACATAACAAATTTCTCTCTCTTCCTCAACTTACCTATCTACAGTGTACATGGATTTTAAGCAACTTGTTACCATATGAAAAATCAATAAAGGATTTTACCTTGTATCTTCACATTTGGCTAGAAAAAAAATTGAAAAACAATTTTATTTTATTTTATTTTAATTTATTTTATTTTATTTTGCTACCAGGGATGGAAGTCACAACCTCGCACCTGCCAAGCAGGCTCTTATGCCACTGAGCTATATCCCTGGCCCTAATTTTTTGAGACAAGGATTCACTATGCAGTTCTGACTGGCCTTGAGCTCACTTTGCAACCCAAGTTGGTTTTGAACTCACAATGATCTTGCCTCAGTCTCTCAAGTGCAGGGATTAAAGGCATGCACCACCACACCCGACTGAAAAATAATTTTAAAAAGTGAAAAATTCGATCTAAGCAATTCTTGAAGATAACAGTATGTAATATTACAACCACTGTTAAATTTTATCATCTTGTTTTGTAAGCATATATTGTTATTGTTTTGGGTTTTTTATTATTCTTGTAGTTGTTTGTATGACCTTTTTTTTCTGTGCATTTTTTAAATAAAAAAAATTAAAAAGTGAAAACTCACCAACACTCTCAGTAAGAGTCAGATTAACAGCTCTAAGGAATATATTTTTTATATTGTGAAATTCTTTCTTATTGAGAATATTAGTGTTATTTCTCTAGTCTAAAAACTGAGAAAGTATAGTAGAAGAAAACTGAATTATTTTAGACTAGTTTTCTGACAGGTGACTGCTCATGACTAAATCAAGAAAATTATTACATGATTGAAGTTTAACAAGTTGTGTTTATTTTTGCATGCTCATAAACCTAAAAATGTTACAAATTATTTAATAGAGATTCCAAAATATAGTGATAGTTTTATGTTTCATTTTCCTTCAAGCAGGCAAGAAATTATATACTTGTTTTAAAAAATCCACAATGTGATAATCATACTATTCTATTCTGGTGGTGTTAATATTAACATACTGGTGTAATTGCTCCATCAAGTATTTATTTTACCAAATGAAAAAAACATTGAGTCAAATAACCAAATTTGCTTTCAATAAAATTCTGATGAAGATTGGCTAGCATCTGAACACAGCTGAAAGTATATGAAAGCCAGCAAACACAATCTGGTCAGACATAAATATGTAGTTACTCTTTTTTTCTTTTTACAACTATTATAAATGGTTTTTTCAAGTTTCATTAAGTTTATTGGTACAATTTAGGTGTACACAATGGCCACATTCATTACAGGGAATTTGTACCTGTACATGATGCATCTTCATTCCTCTCTCTACCCATTCTTATCCTCTCCTTTCAAGCTTCCCCCACTTCCTGTTCACAAAGTTCTGTTTTCATTTTATCCTTCTTTTCTCATTTTTTTCTTTCCCTTTCTTTTTCTCCCTCCTCCCTCCCAGTTGTTGGGTCTGGTAAATTATAAAAAGGAGAAGGGTAGCAAACTTTGAGTTGGAATATGTGAATTTTACAGACTAAGAATGAAAGTGTATAATTATTCCTTTCAGGGAGATTACTTTAATATTAATAATACAGGAAAATATGGACCAATTTTATGAATCTCAATGATAACTATTCTTCCTTCAAAAGGAGAAATAGGGATTAAGAAATAAAACTTATCAGTGAAATTGATTGTAAAACCAATCAAGATAATTTAAAAATACACCATACATGTAATTTAGATGCATAAATACTTTTCTGAACAATTCCTTTTGGGGCTGAGAGGAAGTAGGCAGGATTTAAATGACACACAGGCACTGATGTCTGCATAGATGTTTACCTAGCCAAACCAAAACAAAAACCAGTAATCTTTCACAAGTAAAAGAATTCTCTAAGGGCTGGGAGTTTGGCTCAGTGGCTTAAGTGCCTGTCTGTCAGGTGCAAGGTTGTGAGTTCAATCCCCGGTGCCAGAAAAAAAAAATTCTCTAGAGATTTCTTTCAAAAGGAAAAACCCAATTGAAGTCTACTTTATATAACTAAGGACTCTTTTGTTTTTTTTTTTTCCATTTGGTCTTCTAAGAGTAAAGCTCATTAAAATCTGGCTTTGTATTTATGGTGCCAACACTGGGTGAAATGAATCTGGGATGTTGTTGGAGCTCTGGAAGCTTTTTGGAGCTATTAAAAACAGTCAAATCACATCACTACAGGAAGTGCTATTAAACTCTAGGAAGCATTTCCTTCTTCAAACGTAGCTAACCACATCTTGAAGTGGTTCTTCAAGGGTAGACAGTCAATCCCCAATTTATGCAGAGTGCAGTTGCACACTTTCACATATACCAATGGACCTAGAGTTTGGCTTCTTTATGTTTCACATTGTGTATTTGTGTCAAAGGTATATAAGACTCAGTTTGTCAAAGTTACTAACAAATCTGATTTATAAATACTCTCCTGGAACAGAACTCGTGAAATTGTCAAATTACTGTAGTCAGCGATACTGAGATTACATCAAAGGCACTGACAGAAGTTTTCCATAGACACACTTTTACAGGAATTATCAGCTTCAGAAGCCAACACTTGAAAAATATTTTTGAGGATATTCAAAAGACCTTAAGTGATATGTAGAATATACAGTAGACATGTTATTTCTAATATATTAGATTATCTTTTGGAAAGAGTTACTGGGTAATTATTTAGAGAAAGTTGTTATTTTCCAAATTGGTATATTCCTCCTGATAGTTCACTGAATTTTGCAAAGCATTCTCTTTTGGCCTGAAAATAATATTGAGCATTTAAATGCGTTGTATTCCCAAAGCTTGGAGAACTTCTTAGGCATTTTGGCTTTACAATATAAGAATGTACAAAAGAGCTTCCTAAAATTGTGTTTATTGCCAATAATTTAAAATCAAGAGATTCACTTCTGATTTGTAAGCTGAAAAGAGACTAGAAAAAACTTAGTAAAGGAAGCTCTCTTCTATGAGTGCAGAATCACTTCTGGTAATGTCTCAGTCAATGGGAACGGCGGAAGGATGAGTGAAGCACATTTCTGGGTGTGTCTGGGGGTGTCACAGAAGCATAACCTGGGGTACTCGATCTGAACACTTATCCATTCCTCTCTGGCATTTGCAAACAAGAGCTGAGGGGTTGCTGGTCACAGACATTGGTGTCTTTCACCTGGTGCCAGTTTTATAGGCATGCTGATTTTAAGAGTGGTGGTGGTGGTGGGGGTCAGGGACGCTTCCAACAGATTCCAAAGAATGTCTGTGTTCCTAGCAAGGGGACTCTGAGAAGGCAGAGTGTGAAACTGTGGAAATGAAGCCAAATGTGCAGATCCCAGAAAGACAGAGATACCTAAACTTGGAATATGTGCTGAGGAAAGCTGCAGGCAGTGAGCAGAGATACCTCACGGGACCACCCAAGCCCTCTGGACCTCACATTCCACCATCACGTGCCACTGTGTGTGGTGTTTCAGGACTTTAAACTTTCTGGAGATTTTGCTAGATGGGTGTATTTGAATCTCCTGAGTTCCTAAGGTCTACAGAGATGCTTTTATCTTTCAAGATAAAGAATGTCCAAGGAGACTCAAGAAGAACCAGCAGCTGCCTGCTCTTTCCAGGGATATAGCAAAAGATGGTAAAATAAAAATGGAGGTTTGAATATTTTCCTTCATAGGTTTTGAGGCACTGGCTGAAATGAAAACCTCGGCAAGAGGCTATAAATGTAATAGCACAAAAAAAATTGCATACCTATGTTTATATATATATGTGAAATACAAAATAATATTATGTAAAATATTGGGGAGTGAAAAGATAATCACAGTTATACACCATGGACCAATAGCAATTATTGAAACTCCATTTTAAGATTTAATTGATGTTTCCTTTCTTTGCCAATATATGTATCAGAAACAACACACACACCTACACACATGTATATATACATAGCACATATATGTATCAGACAGATAATCCATATATACAAAATTTTATAACCTATGCAGCTGTTTTGGATTATTATTTCTGTGAGTCTTTCTGGAACAACAGATTGTTTTTGAAGGCAACCACCAAGCTTTCTGTTCTTTTGGACTTGTAATATTCATAATACATGTTACATTATTATTTGTATTAGAAGGGAAAGAATATCAGGATCAAATTCTACACAAAAAGGCAAAATATTTTTAATGAAGTGAAAGTTTGCTAAAATTCCATAATGAAAACTAAGAATCAGTGGTTGCTCTACATTAAAATTATATGTGCACAATATGAAAATCTTCATATAGAAAAATATTGAAGCTGTGAGTCATTTAGAATATCTTGTTAACTATAAATTTGAATTAGTTTAAATATGATACATACATGAAGATACAGAAATAGAAACCCAAATTTTTCTCTGTACTTATGTGGTAGATCATTGCAAACATCTGTAATTTTTCTTAAGAGGAGCATTAGTTAGGTCAGTAAAATTCACCAACATTCCCTAAAACAGTATGCAGAACAGTTTACCAAAAATTCATATTTTCAAGGCTAAATCTAAGCCTACAAAACAAGAATTGAAACCCAAGAGAATTGTGCAGAGGGCACTGTGACTGGAAGCTCCTCTTTTCCAGGAGACATTGGCTAATGCTGGGCGTATGTGTAAAGGCCAGAATTCGTGGACTGAAAAGCAGGATACTTCTGAGGGAAATAAAAACCCATAGTTCATGTAGCAGAGTAAAAATACTTGTGAACTGAAGGACTTCAAACAGATTATTAGTCCTCTTCAGAAGATAGGAGACGTTCGTTGAGTTATGAGTCTGTAGGAAGGCTAAAGCACCAGGCTGAAAGCTTCTCAAACCAAAACATAATTGTCCACATTGTGAGACACATAGGGTCCTCAGATTGAAAACAAAACAAAACAACAAAACAAGGAGTGAATAAGAGAAAATTGAAAGCTCTCCAAGGATTGTTAAATTGCACCTGAAGATTTATAAGTCTTTTTCACCTTTTAACCTCAAGGCTTTCAACAATTCTCTGTGCTTCTCCAGTCTGAAATACAGACTTTAATCCTTTAACAGATGTGCAGTCCTGGAGAGGTGAAAAAGCAGGAAAAGAATTACTCTTCATGCAATGCTGAAGTGGTAAAACATACCCATCTCCTACTGGAGACTTTATCAATTATTGAAGGAGCACAAAGAGAATGATAGAGATGAAGAGGGGATGGGAAAGGAGAGAAAAAAGAGGAAAACAAGAGAAAGGGAGAGAGGGACGTGAAGAAATCCTCTCACACAATTGTGGAGGCAGCAAGTTTGAGATCCATGGGGAAGGATAGTAAACTTAAAATTCTAGAAAGAAGTGGCACTGCAGTCCTGACTCAGAAATCCGCAGGATAGCATAACAATTTGCAAATGCAGGCAGGATTGATTGGATTAAATCAGCCTCCGTTACAGTGGTTAATCTTCTTTATTGTGTTACATTATCATAAATGTTAATTCCATCTAAAATGTCTTTACAGCAATATCAACACTAGTGTTTGACTAGCCAGGCACCATATCTGATCAAATTGTCATATAAAATTATTGATCACAGCTGCTAAACTAATAGTCTAATAAGCAAAAAGAAAACTTTTCAGTAATAGCACTAGTGTTAAACAGATTTTATCAGTCCTCTCTTTCACACAGATCAAGTCTGCTCATTTCGCCATGACACATGATTCTGAAACTGGTTGTACAGACTAAAATGTTAGGAGTCATGGTACCTCACGTCCTCTCTTCCTTCACTCCGTCCACTTACTGTATAAGCAAATCAATTCTTACTTCAGGTACAACTGTAAATGCATCTCATAGAGTCCTCGCATTCCAACACAAATCATTGAAATCTTCACCTAAACTTCCAGCAGATCGCTCTGGTTCTACTTTTATACTTGTAGGGTCACACTCTATCCACCAGAAAGATGGATCATTTTTAAAGGTAAACAGGTGTATGCTACTACTCTGATCAAATCCCACCAACGGCTTCCCATTCTATGTAGAGCACCATCTGAACCTCCTAGCCTAATTTGCAACACCAATAATGATGAAACTTCTACCTATCATTTTGTCTTACGATGCCATCCTTTTTTTAAATAGCTAAAATCATAATGACATTTCTGTTCCCTGAACATTCACATGCTATCGCTATGCAGGACACTCACTCTTCCACTTTGTTTCCCCCTGTTCCTCTTGATGTTTGTCATAGTCTAAATTTTTAAGAGATTCTTTATTCTGATTTCACAATTTATAGATGCATCGTTATGAATAACTTCTTCAAATTTGGAGTTAACATTGATGATAACTTCTTTTTTCTTAGAGAAATTTAATTTTAACATAGACAAATTTATCAATTATAATTTCATATTCTTATTTACAACTCATTAAATATTTTCCTGTATGTAGACTGTCATATAATCGCCTCCTTCTAATTATTTATTTATTATTTATTAATTGGTACTGGAAATCGAGGAAATCGAACTCATAAACTCATACCTTTCAGGCAGGTGCTTATGCCACTGAGCTAAATCCCCAGCCCTAGTTGCCTCCATTTTAGTAATTTAAAAACTCTTTATTGATATCTGGTTCACTTTTTCATCTGAATACACATGTATGTGTTCATGTGTATTATTACATATATCATAAAACAAATATTTATTTTCTAATCAGGATTCATGATATGTATTTATAAAGTCATTAATTTTAACTGAAATTATGTCACCTTAATATCTAATATTAAATAAAAATACCTGCTTTATTTTAATTTAACCACAAAAGCTTCCACAGCTGCCTTCCAAAGTACACGTCTTCTCAAGCTGTGCAGATAAACATGTTGCGTCTTCCTTTTTTATTTTATTCACTTATTTATTTTTTATTTTGGTAACAGGAATTGAATTCAGGAGCTTGTGCTTGCCAGGCAGGTATTTGTGCTGCTAAGTTATATCCCCAGCCCTACATCTTTCTTTTGTAAGTTTCTTTAAAAAATAACTCCCAAAAAACTAGTACAGGCACTATTTGTTTAACCACTGAGCTTAGT
>RJWM01050705.1:0-10683 GCA_004363535.1 Dasyprocta punctata
GTAAGTTATCAATCTATAGAAGTTTTTAAAAGCTAAAACAATTCAATAGGTGAAAATAAGACATTTGACAAAATTCAACAGCCACTTATATTACTTTTGAGCAAAGAATAGTTAGGAGCCTCTTCAAAGTGCTAAAAGACAACTACTAAAAAGCTTACAGCTATAAATCATAGTTATGGGAAAAAATTGAATGCTTTCCCCATAAAATCATGAACAAGATAATGATGGCCACTTTTACTACTCTAATATTTACCAATGTAATAAGAAAAAGAAATAAAAGGGAGTAAGTATGGTGGTACAAGCTTGTAATCCTAGTACTTGGGAGGCTGAGTTAGGAGGACTGTGAAGCAGAAGGAATTGTGATTTCTAGGCCAGCCTATTACAAAGTGAGTTCAATGGTGGCCTGCAGTACACAGAGAAACCTTATCTCAGAGAAAGAAAGAGAAGAAGAAGGGAGAGGAGAGAGAAAAAAGTAGGAAGGGAAAAGAAAGACAGAGAGAGAGACAGAAAGAAAACTATCTTTGTACACACAAAATACTGATCTATGTGGCAAATTCTACGGGGTCTGTAAGAATTTAGAAAGTTTAGCAAGTTTAGCACAGTCACAGGTAACTAGGTAAATATACAAGACAACTATAGTTCTATATTCTATCATCTAAAATAATCAGATATAAAACTTAATTTACAATAGTATTCAAATAAATACTTAGGGATAAATTTAACACAGTAGATGTAAGACTATACAATAAAAACTGAAACACACTGCTGAAATAAACTATGCATGATTTAAATTAATGAAGGGATAAAAAACTATGCTCACAGTCAGAAGACTCAATCATGGTAGGATGGTAATTCTTTCCAAATTTACCTATGCATCAACAAAACTCCCATTAAAAAATTCATTGTTTTTCTAGAAATTTACAGCCGATTCTAATATTTGCATAAAAATTCAAAGGAGTAGAACCAAACAACTTTGAAAATGAACAACAACTGGAGGACTTATATTGCTGATTTTAAGACATCATAAAACTACAATAAAGTTTTTCAACCTTGGCACTATTTATACTTTTGGTGCTAATCATTTGTCATGGGGGACGGTCCTGTGCACTGCAGGATGTTTTACAGTTTTTTTTTCTTACAATTTTGTTTTGTTGTTCTCATTTTTGTTTCTTCTTTGGAGTGGTACAGGGAATTAAACCCAGCGCCTTTACACTGAGCAACAGGGACAACTTCCCCGCTCCCAGCTGTGCCAATCAAAAATGTCTCCTGACATTGCCGAAAGCTTACTTTTCAATGAGAACCACTGAACTGTATTAAGACAGTGCAGCACGGGCACGAAGACAGAACCACTGAACCTAGAATAAGACCCTCAATTAAGTCAATTGACATATGAAACAAGTGCAAAGCAACTCTATGGCAATGGATAGTATTTTCAATAAATGATACTAGAATGATTTGATATTCATATGCAAGAAAAGTAAATCTTACTCCTCACCTCCATATACAAAAATGAACTAAAATCTTTATTTGAGACTTAAATTTGAGAACTAAAACTAAAAAACTTCTAGAAAAAAAAATAGAAAAACCTTAGCAATCTTGGCTTAGGCAAAGATTTTTTAAATAAGACACAAAGAAGCCCAAAGTACTTCTTCTTCTTCTTTTTTTTTTTTTAGACAGAGTCTCACTGCGTAGTTCAGACTGGCCTTGAACTCACTATGTAGTCAAGGCTAGCCTCGAACTCATGGCGATCCTCCTGCCTCAGCCTCCCAAGTACTGGGATTAAAGGCGTGTGGCACTACACCCTGCTCCCAAACTATCTTTTAATTGATAAACTGAACATCAAAATATCACACATAATCTGCTCTTCAAATATTACAGTTAAAAATAAAAAGACTAACTACAGTATGAAAGAAAATATTTGCGAAATATATCTGATAAAGGACTAAAATTCAGAATGAAACAAGACAAACAATGTGATTTAAAAAAAAAAAATGGGCAAAGAATGGGAAGCTGAGGCGGGAATATCGCGTAAATTAGCAAGACTCTGTCCTAAAACAAAAAACAAAAAAGGGCTGGGACTATAACTTAGTGTGAAGGTCCTTAGAGCATGTGTGTGTGTGTGTGTGTGTGTGTGTGTCTGTGTGTGTGGAGAGGGTAGGGCAAAGATGTAAACAGTTACTTAACCAAAGAAAATATGCTGATAGCAAATAAACACATGAAAAGATTTGTAACATTAGCAGTCATTATAGAAATGCAAATTAAAACCACAGTGAGCACACAGAATAACCAGAAAGGGAAGGAAAAAAACCACCCTCTTCCCCAACCATACCACATGCTGGCAAGGACACAGCAGCTAGAACATTGCTGGTGGGAACACCAATTTACTTTAGGAAACATGTTTGGTGACTTTCTATAATATTAAACAAACTTATCATATTACCAAGCAAATCCACTTCTAGGTATTCACCTTAGAGAAATGAAAACTTAGGTCAACACATAAACGTGTGTTTCAATGTTCACAGCAGCTTTATTCATCAGAGTCCACAACTGGAAACAATACAAATGTTCATCAACTCGTGAATACATAAACAAACTGAGGAATACCATACCAGAAACACTATTCAGCAGTAAACAAGTATTGAACACGACATTGATAAATTGCAAAAGGATTATGCTAAGAACAAAAATCCAGACATAAATAATACTAGTAAGTTATCGAAAAATATTCTGCATATCTAAAATTAATTATGATGATTAGAACCTTCTTTTTAAGCTATATGGATTATTGGCACTTACTATCTTTTGTTATTTAATTCATTTATGTATCACATCTCCTTAAATCTCTGGGTTCATGGCACTTTGTAATACTAATGAAACATCTGTATATCAATGCATGGCTTCATCATTCTCATTCAATAAAACAACTGGAATGTAGTATACAAAATGTAATGGAGTCAAAATGCAATGGGTTCAAATTCCAGCTACTCCTTGGCTGATCTGCAGTAAGTCAGTTAACATATATAAAAGTTAGTTTCCTTATTCATTAAACAGAAAACAGTTTTAGGGACATAGGAATGGTACAACCAGCAATTTTAAAGCACCATCTGGGAGGGGGCTGCTGATAAACAAATGGTTGGAAGTTATACTTGAACTTGACTTTCAAAAGAAACAGACTGAGCAAGTGGGCCTTAAGTCTTCTGCTGTTTTTGCATCTTAAACTGGAAATATCAAAAATGTTACCACAGAGACAGCTGGATTTTGGCAGAAAAAAAAATTCTTAAGTTTTCAAGTTTTGAGCCTTAGAAGGAGTCATTTCTATCATTGGGAATGGGACTCCACAAGTACTGAACTGTTCATCTACATACAGAAAAAAATGAACAATTTTAAACTAATATAAAACAAGCTAGTTTTACTCTAATGATGCGGTGTTCCCATAAAAATTCATCTCAGTAAGATAGAAAACACAATTTCAGATATTTGGTTTATGTGTTTAGCCAAGAATCTACAATCTGTGGAAAGATGAATGCCTATAAACCAAAAGCCAGAATCACACAAGGAATTGCATTATGGCAGATTCACAAAGCTTCATGAAGGGTTTGCCGTGTGCCTACCGCGTGCCCCGAAGAGCATTATGCTAAGACACTTGTTTTATCATTTCCTCCTCACAGTATCCATTACGAGCTAGCAGATTATTTCTGTCGTGGGAGATGTCATTCTGAAATGACTGTCACTTGCCCAACAGTCACCCTCTGTATGTGGCAAGGCTAAGATTCAAGCTCAGGATGATTTGATTTTATACCCTAAAAATCTAACTACACTCTGGAGGTATAGTTCAGTAGTACAGTGCTGTAGTTGGATCCCAGACATGGAAGAAAAGAACAATAAAGACCCGCCTCCCCCCTCACCACTCCAAAACCAGAAAATAACCACTTACCACTACATGAAGCCCAGTTCTGAATTAAAGCTGGCAAAATTCCTCATAAATAGTAGGCTTTTTTTCCCTCCCAGGGTAGGAAACAGATGCTGCCCATACAAAAGGAAAATTGAGGCTTACATATAAGGTAAGAAAGTCATGTGTTTGTTTGTTTGTTTGTTTGTTTATTTTTTGAGACAGGGTTTTACATTGTGGTTCAGGCTCACCTCGAAGTCATAGTGATCCTCCTGCCTCAGCCTCCTGATTGCTGGGATTACAGGTGTACACCACCACACCTGGCTAGAAAGCAAGGTCTTGAAACTTCAAATGCCTCACCCCTTCTCTGCATTGGCACCCGCGCCAACTGTATCATGACATTGATGAAGAAGAGAAGAGGAAGGGGAAAATACATACAATTGTAAAATCAAGTGTTTTTATTCTTTGAATAGCCCACATGTATTTACTGAGTACATCCAAAAGGTCAAGCACAGTGCCTGGCACAGGACGGATAACAGTAAATTTAAAATTGAAGAAGAAGAAGAAGAAGAAGACGACGACGACGACAACGACGACGACGACAGCTTATTCCATAGGTAGGTTCCATCTTTTTTTTTTTTTTAATACCAGGAATCAAACTCAGGACCTTGCATTTGCCAGGCAGATGCTGTGCTGCTGAGCTACATCCCCAGCCCAGGTAGGTTTCAATCTCATAGGGTGATACTGACAGCTAAATGGAGAATTAAAATGCAGTCCAGTAAGTGCAGAAATGGAACAGTGCAAGGTGCCACAGAGGTATGGAGAAGCCGAATTAAACACAGAGAGAACAGAGATAGGGCCATCAGGTAAGACACAGGATTCCCTGTTGGGCATGATAGCACATGCCTCTAAGGCCAGTGATGCAGGAAGCTGAGGCTAGAGAATCCTTTGAGTATAGGAGTTCATAGTCAACCTAGGTAACAGAGAGACTTCTTCTCAAAATAAAGAAAATACAGAATGTTCAGTTAAATTTCTTTCGGATAAAGAAAAAGTATATCTAAAATATTGTTGTATGTTTTGTGTGTGTGTGCATATGTGCACATGTGTGCTGGGATCTAACCCAGGCCTTCGTGCATGCAAAGCAAGTGTTCAACTACTAACCTACAGCCTCCATATTTTTACTTGCTGTATCTAGCAACTCACTGTGTGAATGATTTTACAAAACCCTACCAGGGCTGAACATACTGTGTAGCAGAATAAATGACACGTAAGATGAAAAGTAAACTATTATTACTGGTACTCAACAAATTTGAACCCTGAAAAAGTATGGCAGTGGCTTCCATATGGGCACAGCCATGTGACAAGGATCTGAGGCCTCCTGGCAGCAGTTGGAGGAACTGAGAGTTTTGCCAATAACCATGTCACAGAGCCATCTTGGAAGCACACCTTCCAGGCTTTGTCCAGAATTCATATAATGACAGCCCTTGCCAACAGCTTAACTGCAAACGCATGAGAGTCTGGGAGGCAGAATTACCTAGATAAGTCATTTGGGATTCAGGAGCCTCAGACATCATGTGAGATTAAACGTTTTAGATTATTAAATTTCAGAGTACTTTGTATACAGCAAGAGATAATAATGCTTAGCCCATTAGAGCAGGCCTGTGTTCCTTGTGAATGGGCCTACACGGGTTCCCTATCACACTCAATCACTGGCTAGAAGGAGCTCCAACCAATGTGACAGGTGGTAAATCCAAAGGGGCTGCAGCTGGGACTGTCAGTCAATTATGCCTCCCACTAGGAGATCCAAATGGTGCATTTCCATGGCCACCACAGGATTACAAAAGCTTATTAACTATAGCATATCCTTTCTGGAACAAAATACGATCTTTTTAAAGAAGAAAATTAAAAAAGAATTTTTTTTTTGAGTTGAGCTTACTCCCTGGAATGAACTGAATGAAAATAGAAAATACAAGCAAGATAGGGAAAATCATGAGAGCTAAGAAAACTCCAAATCTTGGATTAATTCTGGTTCTTAGCTTGATTTTATATGTGCTAAGAATTGATATTGCTCTGCCAGCCAAAAATAATAATAATAATAATAATAATTTGTACCTGGGTGAGTTGTTTTGTTCTCTCATTCAGAAAAAAATTTCTGGAACCTAAGGATAATGTGCATCTGAGGAGATGTGAACTGTGATTAGTCAACTAATTCAGAATTTCTAAGAGTACTTTTGGTGAAACAATTTGAATGTTGTGAATACTATAAATTATTTTATTTCAGTAAGTAAGTTTCAAGTTAAAGTGATTACATTTCCAACTATTTAGAGTGAACAGAAAAATGTCAGATAAAGATAGCTCCCTCTATTTCCAAAAATACAAGATGAGCTGAGAGAGAATACAGTATATAATAGCTACAGAACTAAGTATGGCTGAAGGGAGATGATAGTTTCCCTTTTTAACTATAGGCCTCAGAAGTGGTTCCTTACTATTATAAAGTTTTCCACCTAAACTGTCTCTGATTCATAGTATTATAACACCTGCCTCCCACAGGTCAGTTCAGTATCAGTTAAGTTCAATGTGTGTTTATGCTATAATCTTTCTAGATCTATGTTCCACAGATATCTGATGTCACTTTTCTATTTATGGCCTGGAAAAGTCATAATTATCTTTGAAGAGTCCCAAATTTTAGGTGGGCGTGGTGGTGCACACCTTTAATCCCAGTACTTGGGAGGCAGAGGTAGGAGGAGCATTGTGAGTTTGAGGCCAGCTTGGGCTACATGAGCACAAGGCCAGCCTGAGCTACATAGTGCAACCCTGTCTCAAAAAACTAGGGCCAGAAGTTTGATTCAGTGGCTTAAGTGCCTGCCCGGCAGGTGTGAGGTTGTGAGTTCGATCCCCAGTGCCACAAAAAAAAAAAAAAAAAAAAAAAAAAAATCTCAAATTTTGTAGATGCTAAGAATATTCATTTAAAGGGTTTATATATCTGGAAAAGCAGAGTCTACTGATCTAACTAAATCCTGATCTGTGTTTTCTAGAAATTTCTATGTAAGTTAATACTGACTATACATTGATGCACATACCAAAATCCCAACTTTCAAGCCAAAGCCCCATATATTGCATTCTAGTACATATCAATAGCCCAATGACTTTATTTCTTAATAACTGGGTGGTTTCATTTTGTGTGTGTGTGTTTTTGAGACAAGGTCTCACGATGTAGAGCAGGCTGGCCCCTTGAATTTGCTATGTAGCCCAGGCTGGCCTCAAACTTGAAGTGATCTTCTCGCCTCAGCCTATTGAGTGCTAGGATTATAGGCATGCGCCACCATGCCCAGCAAGGTATAAAGATCTGAAATCTCAAAACCTGGCCAGCAAAATAACTGTCAACTTCTGGAGGATTAGCTTGTCTTTTCTAACTAAATAAACATTACACTATAAAATTTTACAACCCAAGGTAAAAGAGAGTTCAGGAAAAACATTCAATATAAAATTCTTTACTATCATCTAGGATAAGATGCTACTCAAACAAAGCTTCACTGTTTTTACTCTCTGCTTCCAGCTTTCTTTCTTCATACATGGAATTTCTCCTAACTGGAATTTCTTACATTTTTGTCCTCATAAGATGTTCTTTTCCTAGTTCTCTCTGTTCATTAAGTAACAGATTGCAGAATTTCTTATCTCACTGACACATCTTCATTAAATTCTAAAGATACAAAATTGGAAGGCAGGAGACAAGTGAAATCTCCCATCAAAACTTGAAAAAGAAAAAAGCCTGACACTGAAGTTGTGTCATTGTTTCATCTACTCAACAAATACACCTTATACTGAGGCTCTATGACTCAGGCACTATCTAAGGTACCAGTCTTACTTTGTCTTGAAGAAGGATATTTCAGATGAACAAAAGAAAACTGCCATTCAATAAATTCCCAAAATGAAATTTTCACAGTAATCCCATAAACTTAAGTCAGAAAAGCAGAAAGGCAAAATTGTGAAACCAGTTAAAATAAATATGTGTTTTAATTTTTTTTTGGTGGTATTTACTTTGGGTGAATCTAATTATTCAAACAGCCATTAAAATACAAAACAAAGTTATCTTTATATTAAAAGCCTGCCATCATAATAAGACCTTAAAATACCAAAGGGTGGGTGAGTTGGTGAGAGGGGTTACAGCTCAATGGTAGAATATGCACTCTGCCTGCGGGAAGCCCTGGATTTGAGTCCCAGCTCTGTAAAACAAAAGCAAAGTAAAACAAGAATCTCATGAGGATAGTAACTATCCTTTCTTCCTCCCTTCCTTCCAACTGAGGCAGGAGATTAAGGGCTGAGGCAAAATGGTCAAGCAGGTAGGAATAATTTGTCAAAGTCATGAGACCCAGGCGCATGCAGAAACCACAGAATCCACGACAACTCTGCAGTTCCTGAACATTGCAAACAGAACTAATCAGAAGGTGCAAGCTTCCAATTTTTCATTCACATCTGGCACAAAACCAAACAAGCCTTCAATAGGACAGGTTAATTCTGACCTCAGGCCAAGTAAGTTTCCGACAGAACAGTCCCAAATGCATTATTTGCATGAGGGAAAAGACCGATTCCAGATATTAAAGAGACTCCCCTCATCCACTCCAGGTCACTGTCAGCCATTTCACCAGCCTGCTTTCACTCTGCAGAGAATACAGTACTTCTTTTCCATCTTCAATAAATCTTAAGTCCTTGTGACCTTTTCCATGTGTCTTGTCAAATTCTTTAAGATACCAAGAACCTGGAAATAATTTCTTCAGGACCCAGCAGCAGCTGGTAACATTTTCTTGGTGAGCCAACCAGGAGATGAGGTCCTTTGGGGAAAGCCTCCCCCACCCCCTCAAAAAAATACCCAGAAGGCATAAGCTTGGTCCACCTGATGCCATGGCTTCCCTTTTTGGGTAGCTGGGAACATGTCCTAAACCAGGAAGATTCAAGTCTTCATTGAGGTGATAACTGACCCCAGTACCTGGGGAAATCTATGGACTCAAACTGAGAAGGAGCCCACTGGCTTACTTCCCACCCCCGCTTAAAAAAGCCCCAAACCCCTTCTTGTCCCTTCTCTACCATTCAGCCTTTCATCTGTCAGAAAACTCAAATCCTTTAACTTTTTCTGATATTAGCTCTCAGGGAGACACAGGGAGTGGGGGACTCGGGAAGTTTTCTCATGGCTCTGGGGACAGTTCCTAGTATGTCCCAGCATGAGGAAGGGGGAAGGGATGTGCATGGCCTCTGTGTTTTCCCAGCCCACAGGAGAGGCCCCCAGCCTGTGGGAAGGGCTGCACTCAGCCCTTCCCAGTGTTCTGTCACGAACGTCTCAGTCCTCAGGCTGCCTGTGAGGCCCTGCCTACAGGTACTTTTTCATCGGGAGCCTCTTGGGTTTGCTTCGCTAACGCTAGCTTGCTTCCTTCTTCTATCTTGTTTGGTTCTGCTGTTCTGAGGTTTATCTCCCTTTCCCTTTCTCCTCCTTCTGTTTTTGGTCACTCATTGTGGGTATGAGTCAGTTAAGAGCTCCCAGGGTGTCTTCTATTAACTCAGTTGCAGAATGGACCATTTTAGGCCCCACCAGGCCCAGGAAAACATATAGTTCATGCAGGTTCCATGTGTGGGACCTAAAGTTTAATATGTCTCTTTTGTTCATACATTTTTCTTCCTCCCAATATTTTATTCACCTTTCTTTTTCTTTTGGGAGGTCATAGCTGTCAATACCTTGGTCTCCTGCTTCAGTAGCCACCTACCCCAGCCTGCCACTCCTTGTGCTCAAAGTCGCATCTGCACTTTTTCCCTCCATGGCCTTTTATTTCTAGTTATCCTTGGTGAGTCACTTTCTCAGGATCCCAGTTCCTAAAACCTCAGGTAGCCATCCCGATTCACCTTTCCAACATGTTTTTTAGCCATAACTTTTCACCACGTTTTCCGAGATGACCTTATGGACACTGGGGAATCTCACGCTTATGGATAAAAACTAAAGCCTCTGTTTTCAGGGAACATGCGGGTCTCCTCCCCTCTTCCCTCATAAATCTCATTAGATCCTATCTGTTTCTTCCAACAGAAAATTCAGGTAACTTAGAAACAGGTCCCTGCAGGCCTGAGTGGGACAAAGGGAAAAAAAAGAAGAGGGGGCGGGGAGTCAATTCCAGATATCAGACTCCTCCTGTGTGGCTGAGAACAGTGCACCAGCCACCCTCACTCTGCAGAACACATTTCCTTCCCACCTCCAGCCAAGGGAAGTCCTCGCTACCTTTTCCACGTGTCTTGTCCAATCCTTGTCAGGACACCAAGAATCTGGAAAGAATCTCTTTGGGACCCAAAAGCCAGTAACATAACTATACTTAAATCTCTAACAATAAGTGTGTGTGTGTGAATAGTTTCTGGATTGTTTTTGTGTCTTCTACCTCAGACAACAGCAAGAATAGAATAAATTCTGAGAACTACACATGTAGGGTTAATAAAGATACCAATGGACAAAATAGAAAAAAAATGAAAACAACAAGATCTTAAGAACATTTCAGCTGGGTGTGGTGGCGCATGCCTGTAATCCCAGCACTTGGGGTGCGGAGGCAGGATTGCCATGAGTTTGAGGCCAGCCTGAGCTACACACATGACTTTAAGGTCAGTCTATACTACGTGGTGAGATCCCATCTCAAAAAAATTTTTTTTCAAAGTTATTAAAGCTCCAAAAGTAATTAAAAAAACCATAAAAATACTATCTCAATCTAGCAGTGTTTCTGATTACAACTAAAATAGTCTATCAGGTTACTTAGATGTTTTTGTCAAAA
>RJWM01050706.1:0-10843 GCA_004363535.1 Dasyprocta punctata
AGACTGGATTTGTCCTTTCCTTGGCTACACTGAATTCCCGTCTTCCCCTTAGCCAGCCCCACCCTTTCTGCTTGGCTAGTTTTCTTCCTCTCTGGGCTTTCACAGCAGTTTAACATCTGCAGAGCTGCAGTTAGCCAACTTGAATGAAACTGCAAAAAGAAAATAAAGAATTTAAATAGCTTCAAATATATATGTATCACCTGGCAAGCATGAGGTTGTGAGTTCGATCCCCAGTACCAAAAAAACAAAACAAAACAAAACAAAAACAAACAAAAAAAACCCCCAAATATATATATGTATCAAGAAGGAATCTTTTTTTTCCTTTGAAGTATTGAGAATTAAACCCAGGCCCTTTGAACTGAGCTACATTGTCAGTCCTTTATTATTATTATTATTATTATTTTTTTTTTTTTTGCGGCACCGGGGATTGAACTCACAGCCTTGCGCCTGCCAGGGCAGGCGCTTAAGCCACTGAGCCAAACTCCCAGCCCTGGTTTTTTGAGGCAGGGTCGCACTATGTAGCTCAGGTCGGCCTTGCGCTGCGTTGTAGCCCAAGCCGGCCTCGAACTCACAACGCTCCGCCTACCTCAGCCTCCCGAGTGCTGGGATTAAAGGCGTGCGCCACCACGCCCGGCTCTCCTTTATTATTATTATTATTATTTATTTTAAGGTAAGTTCTCACTAAGTTGCAAAATTGCTCAGGCTGTGTTCAAACTTGTGATTCTCCTGCTTCGGCCTCTCCAAGTACTTGGATTATAGGTATGCACCACCATGCCCTACAAGAATACATTTTTTTAATTATAAAATGATACTTATTCATGGTATACAATTCAAATAGAAAAAAAAAATTACCTCCCCCTAGAATACATTTCTGATCTGAAGACTGGAGCTCTCCAAATCTGAAATCCAAAATGCTCCAAAATATGAGACTTTGAATACTGACGTGGTAGTAAATGACCTAGTGTGATGTCATTACACCTGATGTAATGTGAGTGATTGGAGTCAAAACATTAGCACACTAAAAACATGTATAACTACCTTCAGGCTGTGTGTGTACAGTGTATATGCAACCAATTTTATTTTTAGATTTGGGTCCCATTCCCAAGGTATCTCATTATGTATTATGTGCAAATATTCCCAAATACTGGGATATCCCCACTCTGAAACACTTCTAGTTCCAGGTATTTTGGATGAGGGATGCTCTCTCTATACCCGAAGTTCTACCACTAAGACACAACCCATGTTAGCACTTTGGAGAATATCCTTACAGATTGCTTCTCCTCCCCCTCCTTTTTTCATTCTCTTTATACAGAACTTTACACTGGACAAAAATGTTTACAGTGCTATTCTCTTGTTTTGTAACATTCTTTCATTGGACAGTGTCATCCACATATTTTCACACCTCTTTTGGCTGTGTGGGATTCTGTTGCTTGGATGTGCAGAACTTACCTTCATTGGCCTGTAGGCCATTGCTGTAAGCATGCTGTGTTTCTTGGCATGCTGGACCCCTTGCTCAGACCTAAAGACTGATGACTGTCCTAATTGCAGGAAGGTGGCTTGACTTGAGTCAGCTTAGCAGCTCTGAACTCAGCCAGCTTTGTGAGGTACTAGAGATTGAACCCAATCACACGTGCTAAGTATGTCCTCTGCCACTGAACTACCCCACCAGCACCGCACATAGATTTTTCATTTTAGGACATCTCTACTCCTTGTCCCCAGGATTGGGTGGTTGATCGCATCTCTGTCAGCCTCTCCCAGGTTTACTCCTTCACCCCCTTTCCACTACAGGGTGGAGCTTTGCATATAGGGGTCACATTGAGGTTACATAGGTTAAGTTTGAAACGAAAGTTAGACACATGCATATTCTCTGTCTCTTTTTAGTTATCAAAGATGCTACTTACAGAAATATAAAAAGTAAAAAATAAAAACCAGTGGCCATCCCATGAGTCAGTGAGAAGCCCTGTTAAGGCTTCGGGGCTCACAGTGGTCTGGAGTTGTGTTGTGCTTCCTGTCACCTATACTCTTGCAGAATCCAGACTTCCTCTCTCCCTGAGGTTCATGTTCAGTAGTTCTGCAGTAGGGCCTGGGCACCTGCGCTGTAATCAAACTTCCCAGGCTACTTGGACACTCAGGTTTAAGAAAAGGAATGTAAATATGTCTTGCAGACATTACTTGATTTGACAGAGAGAGAGAGAGAGAGAGAGAATGAGCTTATGCCATATGTTCACTTTTAGATTTTACTTATTTTTTCATTTTGTGGTGCAGAGGATTCACCCTATGGCTTCATACCTGTTAGATGAATACTGTACTACTGAGCTGTACTTTTTAAAAATCAACAATAGAATATGAATGCCTATCCATATCCAAATACTCCTTTAGAAATCATTCTGTTGTCTGCATAACAGTCCATTGTGTGTATATATTCCAGTGTACTCAGTCATCACTGTTGTTGAACAGTAGCTCCCTTCCCACCATCATTGCTGTTACAAACAATGCCATGTAGCTAAATCTTGGTGTAAATTCCTTAACTATTTCCTTAAATTAAATTCCTAAGGAGTAAATGATGGGCCAAGGGGTTTATGCTTTGAAGGCTTTTAATAGATGCTGCCAAATTCTGCAGAAAGACCTCTCCGCCTGGGTCCACTTCTCCTACAAGCTCACTGTGGGGGACAGGGAGGTGCAGCCTGTGACCCTCACTAGTCCTGCCAGGTCCCCAGTGGGTAGCGTCTACTGACGGTGGCTCCTGGCACCAGCAGAGTACTCAGTAACCGTGCTCTGTGGTGAATTGGAAGAACATTTTCTCCTGTGACCAGACGAAGGTACTGAGGAATTGAGGGGGTCAAGTAACTCGGTTCCAAGAGCAGTAATTCAAAACCAACTTTGAATCCAGAAACTGAGCTCTCTTCACCATTCCATTAATTTTTAATTAATATTAGGAGGGGACAGGAATGGCTGTGAGAGCAGTATGTCCTTAAAAATGTGTGGAAAACAGGAAAAAGGACTGGAAGGCTCGGAAAGAGAAGTGGTCTGGAGGAGACCCTGAAAAACATTCTTTAGGTCCTGCTGATGTCAAAATGGTGGTAGTGGTGTGGCATGTCCTGTGTGTGACCCTTTGTGACCAACCAGGGAAAAGCAAGTTAAACTCACCACTTACTGAGCACTGATTTGGGTTCTGTGGGAAATACAGTGAGATTTGTTTCCTTTGAAGATTTTAAGATCCCTGCTGTGTTTTCCCTGCTTCAGTTTTATTTATTCAAGAAACAGAATATAAAAGAAAGTTACTCATAATCTCGGCCTGTAAGAACAGATAATTTCATGTTTCCTTTATTTATTTTTGCTCATTGTCCATGTGTAGATCTATTTTTAAAGGAGTTTGTAAGCAAGCAGTTGTTGAACTCTTACACACAGGACATGGGGCAGGTACCCTGTCTTTCACCTTTCTTAGTTGAGCAGTTCAGCATACATGTATTGAGCACCTGATTTATGCCCAGCATCCAAGAGGCAAGTAAGACACAGCTCTGGAACTGTTCACAGGGAAGAGAGGCCCCTAAAAGAACCTTGTCAGTGTTCCTGTAGATCTTCCCAGCAACCTAGAAGAGGCAGGGCGAGCACTTCATAATTCAGTTCACAGGGACACAGAGTGAACCCCTAATATTGTTTAGATTTAAATGGTAGAATAGGAACTGGACTCCCAGGCCAGATCTGCCTCATGACTGCCTGAGTCCTAGCAAGGGCCCATGAAGATTCCTCCTGTTGCAGTGTCTGCCCGGCCAAGGGGTGCCCCACCTCTTTCCACAGCCTCCTTCCAGCTGTGGCTTGTGTGACCTCATTTTCCCTTTCCGGCTACCCTTGGTGTTCCTTCCAACTGGAATGTGGCGGGGAGGGAAGCACACCAATGGGCCTGACCCTCCCAGAAGTCATCTCCTCTCCTCTTCACCTTCCACTCCCTTCCAAGGAGACGGACAAAAGATCCAGAAGTTCAAAGAAACAGATGTAGTTTCGAGGGATCAGGCACCCATGGGAATAGAGGGAAAGGACTATGTATTTGGATGGCAGGTTTATTTTACTTTTAATTTTTCTGAAAAGCTGTTTAAATACTTGAATGCTTGATCTTATTTCCTCTTATCCAAACTGCAGTGTCTGCTAAGCCTGACTTCCAGGCTGTCTGTGGTGAAACACAAATAGAGTCTCTTGCTTAAATATCAAGAAGCAAGCCGGGCATGGTGGCTCACGCCGGTAATCCCAGCAGTCGGAAGGCTGAGGCAGGAGGATCGTTGTGAGTTTGAGACCAGCCTGGGCTACAAAGTGAGCTTAAGGCCAGCCTGAACTGTATAATGAGACCCTGTCTCAAGAAGCCAAAAATAAATAAATAAATAAGTAAATAAATATCAAGAAGCAGTAGTGATCTATCCTTGCTGAGTGCTTACCAGGTAGAAGGCACTACATATATTTTCTCACTTAATCCTCCCAGAAATGCACCAGGCAGGTTGGATTTGTGTCTTCCCCAAATTGGGGCTTACCGAAGTGAGGAAGCCAGCCTGAGTGTCCAAGGGTCCAAAAGCAGGGATTCAAACCTTGACTGGGACCTTCTAGAGAAGGTAGGTGGGGGCCCATTAGAGATGTTTAAGAAAGTGTTGAATCTTTGGTGATAGTTTCAGGAACATCTTTAAAGGTCCCAAGGAAAAATTCTAAACTTACTTGACTGTAAGACGCTGCCCTGCTGTGCTTTTAGAACCAAACAAAACATCCTTGTAGTCAGGTCAGGGAATAGAGCAAAAGCTTATTATGAGATGTGTCATGTTTTCTTAGTCATATTTCACTGGGTTTGAGACGTATCCCATGAAAGGAATGCAGTGTATCACAGGGACCCCTCCACCCCACTCTACCTTTTTTTTTTTTTAAATTTCAGGGCCTCCCTCATGCTATGCAAAAGCTACACTCTCAGCCCCTACTAAACACGCACACTGTCAGAGGCACAACCCCCTGGTCTCTTTTTTTTTTTTTTTTTTTTTGGTTTGAGACAGGATCTTGCTATGTAGTTCAGGCTGGCCTAGAACTCATTATGTAACCCAGACTGTCCTTGAACTGGCAGTGATCCTGCTGC
Organism: Dasyprocta punctata; assembly: GCA_004363535.1. Classification (NCBI taxonomy): domain Eukaryota; kingdom Metazoa; phylum Chordata; class Mammalia; order Rodentia; family Dasyproctidae; genus Dasyprocta; species Dasyprocta punctata. The sequence goes on from RJWM01050706.1 coordinate 5,105, forward strand.
CTCAGCCTCCCAAGTGCTAGAATTACAGGCACAGATCACCATGCCCAGCTCTTGTCACTCTATTTTTCCTTTTTTTTCCTGTGGCACTGGGGATCGAACTCACAGCCTCACGCCTGACAGACAGGCGCTTAAGCCACTGAGCCAAATTCCCAGCCCTGGTTTTTTGAGGTAGGGTTGCACTATGTAGCTCAGGCTGGCCTTGCACTCGTGTTGTAGCCCAAGCTGGCCTCGAACTCACAACGCTCCTCCTACCTCAGCCTCCCCAGTGCTGGGATTAAAGGCGTGCACTACCACGCCCGGCTTCGGTGCTAGTTTTTTGAGGCAGGGTCGAACTATGTAGTTCAGGCCGGCCTCCCTCGCGTTGTAACCCAAGCCGGCCTCGAACTCAGAACGCTCCACCTTTGAGGCAGAGTGGAACAATGTAGTTCAGGCCGGCCTCCCTCGCGTTGTAACCCAAGCCGGCCTCGAACTCAGAACGCTCCACCTACTTCAGCCTCCCGAGTGCTGAGATTAAAGGCGTGCGCCACCACATCCGGCTTCTTCTCCTCACTCTTAATAGAGACCAGGATAGTAAAGAATGTTTCACTACTTGGAGAAAAACAGTTTTGTAAGCATAATAATACAAGGCCACTCTGATTCCCCCTCAGCGTATGCGTGAGAGAGCGGGTGCAAAAAGGAAGGGTGCGGAGGGACAAGCTCCACCCAGCTCCTGCCCCTGCATACCAGCGTAGTGTTGTAAGCAAGGCTTTCTGATATTTCCCAAAGATGCTGGAAATCCACATTTTCATGTGAAAGCTCTCAAGTTTTAAATGTTGGCTCACTTTTCTTTCACACACAGTGAAGGCCAAATTCAATTTGCCTGTGAGCTGTATCAGTTTAAAATACCTGTAAGTGGTTTGGAGCTCAGCTCTGAAACCAGTCTTGATCTCCTTCCTAGATCTTCCCCTTAAAAATTGTTGCCAAGCCGGGCGTGGTGGCGCACGCCTTTAATCCCAGCACTCGGGAGGCTGAGGTAGGAGGAGCGTTGTGAGTTCAAGGCTGGCTTGGGCTACAACACGGGAGCGCAAGGCTGGCCTGAGCGACATAGTGCGACCCTGTCTTAAAAAATTAGGGCCGGGAGTTTGGCTCAGTGGCTTAAGTGCCTGGCTGGCAGGTGTGAGGTTGTGAGTTTGATCCTCGATGCTGGAAAAAAAAAAATCTGTTGTCAAGATGTTTAATCTCTCAATTATTTAATATCTCCATTTTCTCATCTGTCCAATGGAAATAATTTCAGCTACTTCTGAAAGTTGCTATGTGGCTTAGCAAGAAAGCCTCGGAACCCTGTGCCTGAAACCTACCAAGTGCATGCTAAATGTTTACTTGTAGTAGTATTATTTGTGTCTCATTCCTTAAATGGAGGTTGACCATTTGTCCTCACTGATTTAGGAAAGTCCTCATTTATGTTTGCTGTACTGGTATAATAGTTACCAACTCCATTTCATTCTCCGTATTACACAGTGAATTATATGATCAAACACTGGCATTGTGCTGTTTAGAACTTTTGTACTTAAATTTAGAAAAGACTGAGGTTTCAGTTGTTTTGAGTGTCCTTGGACAAGTCACTTAACCTTTGCATGTTTCAGTTACCACTTGCTAAACAATGAGTTCTAAAATCCCTCTGTTTACATTTATTCTGTCATTCAACATTTATCCTAGGACCACACCTAGACCCTCAGCGGGCGATGGGTTCTGTGCAGAGAAACCTTACCCTTACCTTCAAGTATCACTTGAAAGACTTGCTCAGCAATTGAACGGAGTGCAGCGTTAGAATTTTAAACCCTAATTTCTCATAAATTGTTATGCTATACATTTCTTTTGTGTATGTACCTTACTGATTAACTGTACTGGGGATTGATCCCCAGGGGTTTTGCACAGATTAACTGTACTGGGGATTGATCCCAGGGGTTTTGCATCCCCGACCTTTTATATTTTTATTTTTTTTAATTGAGACAGGGTCTAAATTGCCTAGGCTGGGCTTGAACTTGAGATTCTCCTACCTCAGCCTCCCAGAGTGCTGGGACTACAAGGTGTGTGCCACCGTGCGTGGCTCCTTTTCTTATTTAGAAAACTAATAGAAATTTTCACTGTGGAAAACTGAAAATTACAGAAAAGCTTAAAGGAAATCTCCACTTCTGCTGACCCCTCATATTTTAGCCTTAGGTCACTCTCCAGCCTACCACACCTCTGCAACCACACAGTCAAAACTAAGTCTTTAAAAAAGCTTCTCCCCCTGCACATGTGTGGGCGTCTCCTAATAAATACGCTCCGTCATCCACCCTCTACCTGCCAGGTGTGTGAGGTGCCAAACCCGGCCGGGGCCCGAGGCCCCGCATAGCTCTCCTGACTGTGTTTGATGAAGACGCTCACAGCTGCCGCCCACAGATCTGAAACTTGTGCGGCTCGGCAGAAGGCTGTGAAGAGGGCCGGCCGTTGTTGTGGGCGGTGTGATGCTTAGGAGAGCGCAGGGACCGCTGTCCTTCGCCGGGCTGCGCCTCGCTCGCGCACGAGCTCCCAGTCCGAGTCCTGAATTGCGCCCTTGGGTCCTGGTCACCGCGGTGGGGTTGTGCCAACCCGGAAAGCCACTTCCTGCCACCTCCGGAGTCGGCCATCCTTGTGCAATTCCCCCCACGGGGAGGGAAGTGGCTGTGGGGCTGTTTATTTTGGCTGCGGTATGCAGACGCGCCGGGGCCGTCAGGAGCCGGGTGTGCGGCGCTCGGCTGAAGGGGCGCGGGGCGGCGAGGACCCCAACCCCATGGAGGCCGCTGGGGAGGCGTGCGGGGCCCAGGATGCACCTGCCGGGAAGGCGAGGCCGCGGGAGCAGGGCGGGAGCACCGTAGCTGGGTCCGCCGCCCGTTTTCCCCGGGGACTCACGGACCCGCGGGGTAGGAGTCGCCGTTTACCCGGGGCCCTACTTCCCGCCTCCCTTGCATGCTCCCCTCGTCTTGGTCTGTCTTGGTCTCGCAGGTGGAGGCCACCATCTCACCTCCACCCGTTCCCTGCCAGGTTGCTTTATCAGTATTTGAAAGTATTCTGAGCTGAGAGAAGAGCATCTGGAGACAGCGGTGGAGGAAACCGCCGAGCTGAGCCGGAGACTCCGCGCACACAGGCGGCGCTAGAGTCGAGCCAGGGCGCTGGGGCAGCTCTGAGGCTCCCGGCCTCTAGTCCGTGGGCGGCCAGCAGTTTGGCCAGGCTGGAACGGAGGGCGGCTGAGGAGGAAGGAGGGACTTGGGAAAAGCGAGGTTTGCAGCACACAGGATAGAGGGTAACCCACCTAAGCTCGGAGTCTTGGTGAGGATGGGCACCACTGGGCCCTGACTGAAGGAAGGCCCCCACCCCCAGCTCTGGCGCAGGGCACTACGCGTGCAGAGACAGGCTTCTGTGGGGGTGGGGGCGGAGCAGGGTGGGGTGCTGGGTCCCCAGGGTTGGCCTCTTAACAGGCGGGGGCTGGCAGCTTCTGCTGACTCAGGGACATTTCCAGGCTTGGCCTCAGGGCCAAACGACTCATTGAAAACAGCTGTTCCTTTTGGCTGGTGGCTGGCAGGCGGTCTCTGGCACTCCCTGGGGTGACCCCTGCCCTCTGCCTCTTCCGAGCAGGGAAGAGGGACGATGCGGGAGAACCTTAGGGGCTGGAGGTCGCCCTGTGGAGCCCTCGAGTAGCACATCAGGTCCGTGCAGGGCCCAGCTCTCCAGGAACCAAGCCAGGTGGTCCCTAGGCCCCGAATTCCTGCCTGTGGCTTTTGATCCTGAAGTTCCCCAACTGCAGACACCCTGCTTGTCTGTGCCTCTGCTCGTGCCTTTCAGAGTTTTGTTCCACAAGCCTCTCATTCAGCAAATGTTTGTCGAGAATCTGCCGCGTGCCAGGCACTGTGCAAGAATTAACAACTTCTCCTCCTCCTTCTGCGGTGATGTCTTCACCTTATAATGGAGAGCAGCTGTCTGGTCGAGGTCAGATCGCCAGCTGCGTCTCTTGCTGGGCCGAATGGGGGAAGCTGCTGAGACATCAGGGGAATTTTTATTTTTATCTTTTTGTGGCACTGGGCATTGAACTCACAACCTCACGCCTGCCAGACAGGCGCTTAAGCCACTGAGCCAAACTCCTAGCCCTAGTTTTTTTGAGGCAGGGTCGCACTATGTAGCTCAGACTGGCCTTGTGCTCACATTGTAGACCAAGCTGGCCTCAAACTCACAACGCTTCTCCTACCTCAGCCTCCCGAGTGCTGGGATTAAAGGTGTGCACCACCACACCCGACTCACCAGGGGGATTTGCTGTGAAGAGGCAAACTGGTCAAGCCTTTACTGCCAGCCTCCTGACTCTGCTGAAGCATCACTTAGATCCTAAGGCAGTCCAGAGGGAAAGGAGGCCTCAGTGAGCAGGAGTAGGTGGAGTAACCCAGTGCAGGACAAGTGGCTTCAGAACCACTTTCCTCTGTGCACAGTCATACATTTCCCAGGTGATGGTATGGATGTCTGAGAAGCAGGAAGCATTTTTGTTGTTTTTTGTTTTTGTTGTTTTTCCTTATCACTGCTTTGTCTTGTCATAGGGCTCTTTGTGTGACAGGGCTGGGTTTCACATTGTACTTCTGCTACCTGGAAAGTCTGCTTCTATCCAACACCCTTCCGTGTGCAGTATATGTCAGATCTGACTGTTTCACATGCTTGTGTGTGTGTTGCTGGTAACTTTTGCATGGATTGCTTCATGAGTTTTTCCTCTGCAGCATCACTGTAAAAAAATAAGGACAGAGGCCATGTTAGCTGATTCATCTTCAGTTTCCCTGTAGCATCTAGTGCAGTACCTCATAAATGCTCCATCAGCATGAGATAAAGAAGGCCCTAGGGAAGAATGGGCTAGGGATCCAGCCTCCTCTTGGAGGGATTTTATAGCAGACCCAAAATCTCTCAGGCCAGAGCATTCGGGGTTCTGGAGCAGTCGTCTTCCCCAGAGTAGACAGTGGTCTAATAGTCTAGACTGTGCAATGGGCTTTAGCCCCAAGACATAGGGCTGTGTGTTTATCAGAATTCTTTGATTACAACAGACAGAAACTTAGTGCAGCCAAGCTCAGCACAAAAGAGACCTGGAGTTTGGGGGTTTAGCTTAGCAGCAGAGCGCTAGGTTTGCATGTGTGAGGCCTGGAGTTCAATCCTCAGCATAACCAAAGACAAAGAAAAAAAAGTGATCCCAAGTGATTCAGAGAATGGAGGGAAGAGCCCTGTGAAGGGTGGCAGGAATCGGGGGCAGGGACTGGATACCCAGTATCACTAGGACTTGCTTCCTCTGCTTCCAGGTCTCATCTCCGCTCGGCTCTGCTCTCTTTATATAGTATTCCCTCAGAGTGGGAAACGTGGCCGTGAGCAGTCCTGGACTAGCAACTGCAACAGAAAGAGGAAACCTTTGTGTACTTTTGTTCTCTGTTTAGCCGTTTGAGCTCTGTGCCCAGTGTACCTCACTTCGGACAGGGTGATGAATCCTGTCATTCATCAAGACTCAGTCCACCTGCACAGCATCCTATTAATGTGTAATAATAATAATGAGACAAGAAGTTTGGTGGCCAGGTGTGGTGGCGCATGCCTGTAATCTCAGCATTCAGGAGGCTGAGACAGGAGGATTATTTCAAGTTTGAGGCTAGTTTGGGCTACAAAGTGAGCTCAAGACCAGCCTCAATTGCATAGTAAAACACTGTCTCAAAAAGACAAAAAAAAAAA
>RJWM01050707.1:0-10680 GCA_004363535.1 Dasyprocta punctata
TAAAGCCATCCTGGTCTACATGGTGAGTTCAAGGCCAGCCTGAATTACAAAGAGAGACCCTGTCTCAAACTAACAAACAAACAACTGTCTCAAAAAATAAAAAAAGAATGCTATTTCATGTATTTGTGAAACCTGATATTTGAGCAAGTGCAATGTCCTAGTCAGTTTTAAAAACTTGAAACTTAAAAATATAAGTAAAAAATTAAAACTACTGAGAAGATATAAATATTTGTTAATTATTAATAATGCAATTTTTCCATTATTAAGTGGGCCAATATGTAAGAAAATAATCCAATAAATAAAATATGACTCTAAGACCCATTTCAAATTCAAGAACATCAGAAAGAAATTATTTTAGTTCCATAATTGATTTAAACAACCTAATAAATAAAAACCATGAGAAAAGATGCTGTAAAAAATTAAAGGATAAATCAGATACAGATACTGAAGGCTAGTCCCTAAAATAGATCAAGTTTTATACTTCAAATTTAAATTAGATATACATGCAGGTAAAATGATATAAATGCTCTTTTAGAAACAAGATAACAGTAAGAGGTATGGATTACACCTTACTGTGCCATTCATTTGGATTGGCCCAATGATTACTCATGTTGAGTACTTTTACAATAACTGTTTGGCCATTAATATTTCTTCTTTGGAAAAAAATTGTTTTTGCACTTTTTATGTTTTTGATATATTTTTTCAGATTACTGTGCTATTGTGAGTTGCTTATTTATTTTGAACTTTGAGATCTTATGAAGTTTGCAAATATTTTTCATCAATCTAAGCAGTGTCCCATTACTTTGTAAATTGCTTCTTTTGTTGCACAGAAGCTTTTTAGTTTGTGGTAATCTCATTTGTCTATTTTTGCTTTAAGATTCTTATCCAAGAAATTATTGTTGAATCCAACATTGTGAAGCTTTCCTCTGCTATTTTTTTCTAGCAGTTGTAATTTTAAGTCAGAATGACTACTATAAAAATCAATTAAGGTGAACCAATTTTTATCAAGGATGTGAATAAATGGCAATTATATACACCTAATAGAAAGATGAATTAGTGTAGCCATTGTGGAAAACAAATAACAGTTCCTGAAAAAACTAAGAATAGGTCCAGGAATTTAGCTTAGTGGTGCAGCATCTGCCTGGCAATCATGAGGTCCTGAGTTCAATTTCCAGGATCTCCCTAAAACAAAACAAAACAAGACAAAAGCCTAAAAATAGAGCTACCATATGATCCAGCATTCCAACTAGTGAGAATGTATCCAAGAAATTGAAATCAATATTCAAGGAAATAATTGTAGCCTCATGATTATCACAGTGTTATTCACAGTAGGCAATATATGGATTCAATGTAAGGTACCACTGATGAATACACAAACAAAAACATAGTATATATTCACATCATAATAGTATTCTGCCTTTAAAAAAAAAGATGACTTTTTTGTTTGTGACAATATGAATGTCCCTATGATATATCAAGTGAAGTGAAATGCTCTGGGCACCAAACAAAAAATACCACACCTTATAGCTCATATCAACAGCAATAGCAACAACAGCAATAATAATAATAATAATAATAATAATAATAATAAAACTGAACTCAGAGAAGTGGGGAATGAAATGGTAGTTCCCAAAGAGCAAGAAGAGAGAGAAGGGAATTGGGGAGAGAATAGTTTAAAAAGGAAAACTGTTTTTGAGTTTTATTGCATAGAAGATTGATTATCTTAAATAGGAGGTAAGAGTAAACTTGAACTATTTTGCTACAATAAGTGATCAGAGCTGGGCATGAGGAGATATTCCTGTAATCCTACTCTGCAAGATGGAGGCAGAAAGATTGCAAGTACAAGTTCATCCTGAGAAATTTAACAACTTAGCGAGACCCTGACTTGAAATAAAATTCTAAACTCAAGACTGGGGATGTAGCTAGCTACAAAAACTCTGAATTCAATAATCTGTTAATTAGCTTGGTATGGAATTCCACTTTTGTACATATATCAAAAGATCGCATCATAATCCATAAATATATATAGCTTTATATATCAAGTAAAATATTAACTTAAAAAGAGCTTTAAATGAGTGCTCACTAGGTGACAGACTTTGTTCAAAGAAACATATTTATAGACATACATATATGAATAAATATACATACACATATACTTATCACTTGAATCTTAACTAGACCTGTATATCATTAAGAAAAGGTAAGCTACAGTAACAAACTCCTAATATGTAGTAATTTAGATAGAGTACAAAGCAGTCATTTTTTATGACATAACATTTCAAGTCAACAAAGATATACTTCACAGAGTCATTGAAGGATTCATGCTTTGCCATCTTTGACTGATGGTTTCTAATTGTGTCATCATTTTTATTTCTTTTAGCAAGAAGCAGAAATGAAATTTTAAAAATTGGGGAAAAAATTATGTCCCTGAACTGGAAGTGATATAAATTACTTGCACTACATTCCAATGAGTTATACCCCAGTTGAGCTACAAATTGAGAGATGCATAGGACAAAGTGATGGGATTGTGGTGTGCATTAAAGCAATGTATAATTTAAGAGGTTGGTCACATCAAAAGACTAGAACCTTCAGTGTATTACTAACCACTTAAAAGATTTCATGAATCATATTAAAGGACTTTAGTATAAGCATATTTTACAACAGGATATAAAGAAAGAATGACTTGAAAAATTTTGTATTTCAAAATATTGATCTGTCTTTCTTTAAAACAAATATTTGATAACAGTTTCAAACTTGTAGAAAACATAGAGATAGTTTTTACATATCTCACATCACAGCTTCTCATATCACACTTCACAGCTTTCTACAAGTTTCAAACTTGTAGAAAACATAGAGATAGTTTTTACATATCTCACATCACAGCTTCATAGTGCTAACATTTTGCTTTAGGGTGGTGTGTTGGTCAAATTAATGATGCTCAAATTTTTTCATGATCTTCCTTTGATATTTATCAAAACACTATTTAATAAGTTCTTGTTTTCATTGATTTTTCTCCTCTATTATATTCTAGATATGATGGCAAAGGTGTAATCAGATATTTCTGTTGGGAAAGATATGATGTTATCTTGGAATAATTTTTTGATATTGAAAAGAGAAGTGGACATATTTGACATATATTCATTTGCTAACAAACTGTTGTTATGTATTTGTTCATTACCCAAGATAATTAAGTGCTAATATAAGCAGTTACTTAATTACTTGTGATTATAGAATAACAATGACTGAAGGTGAATGAGTAAAATTTATCAGAGCTTCCAAATTGGGTTAATGTTCTTTCAGGGGGTACAATGTAGGAAGAATAAAAGAAAAACAGCAGTCTTTTGGAGAGCAGGGAATTCATGCTCCCAGAACAGATGGAAAAGTCTAGCTTATCATTCTTAATTACCTGTAGAGAAATTTTTATTTTACTTGATGAATTATTTGATCTATAATTAATTATCATTTTTCTAGAAGAGAAGCCGATTAATATTCTTACTCCTACAAAATATTTTAAGTTTGTGCTTTGTGTTATAAAGGAAATAAGGAAAGAGAGAAAAAGGAAATATTGTGTATGAAAATGTGGTACTACTAAACATAATTATCTTTTCATTATATTAAAATTTAATGTAGTGCAAAAGCTTACTGAAGATAGTCAGTTTGGGCATTTTTATGTGTAATGTACAAATATTTATTACTACTTCAAGTAATATTGATTAGATACATGACTATTATTTTAACATTTATACTCATACGTGGTATAAAGCATTCACTTATAAACAATGAGGTGAAAAATATACATATAATATCAAGATTACTAACGAGAAATATTATTGTGGTAAACTACTGCAGATGATAAATTATGGACAAGGAGATGATTACACATCAGACTGATGGTTACAGAAAAATGTCTTCCAGTTTTCTATTGCAGGAGATAGGAAGATTATCTGAAGAAGACATTTATTATTTATTGCTTAAATTGTTCTTGTTTTCTTCCCCTCCTCCCTTTCTTTTTCTTTCCTCACACCCTTACATGTGTAACAAGAAAACTGGTAACCTTGAAGTGTAATTTGTCACTAATGGCCATATCCTTGCAGCTTCAATCCCATTTCTTTCCACATAGACATAGAGCTTAACCACGTGGACTGGTTACAAGGGCTTTGGTATATTTATCCCCCTCCTCCTTTTTTTGTCTAAAAGATTAATTTTAACTAGCCCTCTTCTCTATCTCTACTCAACAATATTTATATTTTATCATACATCTAAAGACCTAAAAAGTACACTTTCCTCCCATGCACATGAAATAGTGCCTGTTTCCCACATTTTTCAATTTAATCATTAATCAGTGTTCCAATGACATTGCATTTAACTGTGCTTATTAACAAAGATTTGACTTCGAATATTACCACCAAAATGTCTGCAGTACAGAAAATTCATGAGAAAATGGATAGAAAGAATTTAGGAAAATCTGGGTGAAGTGAAACATGCCTATAATCCCAGCACTCTGGAGGGCTAGCAAATGTAAGCCCATTGTGAGAAAGTCAGGGACTTCGTGAGAGACTGTCTCAAAATTTAAAAAAGTTTTGACAGAGTTCATCTTTAATCAGCTATATAATAAATACTATTTTACTTTCTGCTGCATCAACCATAAAATGTTTTTGTTTGTTCTTGTAGCTCATACTTTCTGTGCTTGTTCCCCCTTTTTCAGGGTGCTGGATTTAAAGGAAAAAGTAGCTAAGAAAAATACAGACATTTATCTCTTAAATGTTATCTTTTAAAACATTGATATCTTGTTAATGTTTTTCTAGCTTAGATTTCTTCTTTTTCTTTTAATTTTGTTCATTTTTTATAAATTGCAATTTTTGTTTTGTCAAATTTATTATTTCTCTATTTCTTTTGGCTCCAGGATTAGAAATTCTGCCTCCTCCCTCAACTATAGATAAATGGTTCTCATCAGCTTCTTCTGGTGGATTATTGCCATTATTAATATTGTTACTTTATTTTGACCTCTTTTAATAATCCATGAGAGTAAATCTCTTTAAATTTCTGCTTAATATTCCTAGCATTAGCATACAAAGTGTCTTTGCCATTCAGTTGTTATTCTTTTTAATTTTTGAACTTGTTTCTTATATTCAGATTTTTCAGACTAATAATACTTCAGACTGTTACAGACTATTCTATCCTCTGCTTTAACACTATTGATTTGTTTTCATGTACTGGTTCTCTTTTTTCTATCAATATTTTCTTGTCTGTATTTTTTATTCATAGCTTTGTCTCTTAAGGTTCTCTATTTGTACACATATATATTTTTTTCATTTGTGAACACCCATTATATTTCACACACTGTATGGATTGCTGAGAAATACAGAAGAAAGCTTCATGCCCCAGGGCTTAAACATACATGGAGGAATGAAGAATTATCATGTGTTTATCCATATGATTGATGCCTTAAATAATTTTTTCTGAATTATTTTCTACATCTCTGTTTCCTTTAACATATTTCTTACTAATTACATTAATTATGGTTCACTAGAAGAATAAATTTGATGGAATACTCTATGTACAATTATATGTTATATATACACCACGTATAAATAATTATGGTATACAAGAGGACTTACTAGTTGGGCTTACAAAACCAGAGGAAGGAGAGACAACAATGACCATTTTGTGCTAGGTAGCCAGAGAATTTATTAGCCCCTGAGTCTAGGTGGCTGAAAGCCATGAAACAAGAGAGATCAAATATATAGCACAAGTTCGACACAAAAGGTTGGTCTGGGTCTGATGTCCACAAGTGACAGCAGCAAAAGATGCAAGAGTGAAGCATACTACAACCCTTCAAAATGTGTCCCATCTTCCTCTTCTTTCTACGTTATTTCACCCAAGCTACATGTCTATTACATAATGCCACTCACAATAAAGTTGAGACTTTCCCACTCAATTTACTGATTTACATGCCAATCATCTCTTGAAATAACCCACAGATAAACGAGGAGTGTGCTTTACTAATCCACTGCATATTTCTTTATCTAGTTAGGTAGACATATGATGATTGGTGGGCAAAACCCACTTTTTGTCAAAGTGATAATCATACACATTTCCTTAAACCATACTTAAACTCCATGTACAATAGCAAGTTTCTATTTATTCCTAAAGTAATACAACAATCCTACATAGAAACAAACGCAGAGATTTCCTCCATGTAATAGAAGGCACAGTTTTTCTTTGGATGATGCTTACTCATCTTCTGAGTAAATCTATATTCCTTAAATCTATGTTAAATATAATGTAATATAGATTTAAAAATACTTAAATACTTATTTTAAGTCAATTCATATTATGTTACACAGTATAGGAATACAAAGAAAAGCAAAGACAGCTCCTTGTTATGCATATGCATGCAAAAGCATATTAGCACAATAGGGATGAAATACTCATGGTGATTATGATTCTGATTCTCATTTTTGTAACAGGTCACTGGTCATAGCCTGTTGACAGAGACATGAGTAGCTCACACTGGCTTAAAGTCTAGTACAATGGAATCATTTTTGAGCTTCCTGGTGGAAACTTTCCCTTTTGTAAAAATAAAATATCCAATATCACAGCTTAATGTCAAAGGAAAAGTAATCAAAAATTTCACTGATTGGCTCCTAGGGTAACGGTAAATGGTTACCATTTTCACCTCCAACCCCTCAATTCCTGGATCTGTGAATTTTGGATTTGGGAGGAATAGTGCCACATACTGGGTGCTGACTGAAGCATACACAGGACTCTGGACAACCTTTGCTCCAACCCTGCAAAGTATAACCACCTAACTGCCACAGTGACTCCATCTTCAAAAAGCTATTCCACCCTTCTATGAATTTAGCTGCTATTGGATATTGGGGGAATATGGTAAGACCAGTAAATTCCATAAGCAGGAGACCATGGTCAGAATTTATTGGCTATAAATTATGTTTCTTAGTTAGAAGCAATGATATGTGAAATACATGATGATTTATAAGACATTCTGTAGGACCACAGGCAATAATTTTGGCCAAAGTATTACACGCGGAAAGGGAAATCCATGCAAAATGTCTCTTCTAGTAAGGGCAAAGCACTGCCACTTCTAGAAGAATGAAGGTGGTCCAATGTAATCAACCTACCACCAGGTTTCAGGCTGATTACTCTGAATAATGGTGTAAGATAGGCGATTCGGTGTTGACCTCTGCTGCTGGAAGATTGGGCATTCATAAGTAGTTTTAGCTAGATCAGTTTGGGTGAATTAAAATCCATGATGCTGAGCCTGTGCCATAACCTGAATTTTAGTATGCTTCGATCTTTCCTCAGCTGGATCTGTTACTCCATCATTCTTTTTTTTTTTTTTTTTTTTTTTTTTTCTTGTGGTACTGAGGATCAAAGTCACAACCTTGTGCCTGCCAGGCAGGAGCTTAAGCCATTAAGCCAAATCTCTGGCCCTAGTTATTTCAAGGCAGGGTTGCACTATGCAGTTCAGGCCATTCTTGCTCACGTTGCCGGCCTCCAAGTCACAACACTCCACCTACCTCAGCCTCTGGAGTGCTGGAATTAAAGGCATGCACCACCACACCCGGCTTACTCCACCATTCTTAATCTCATTGTTCTGTGAATTCTCAGGACATGAGCAAAATGCAAACATTGTTTTTTCTGCAAGGGCATAACATACAAGGCCATAGTGCAATTTCCAACAAAATCTTCCATGCCTAATAAAATCTTCTAAGACTGATGATTACTGCCCTAATTCCTATGAGCATTTTGGTCTTCTGGGCACTGACTGGAATCATTCATGCTGTTCTGCTTGTAATATTCTCAGGCATCTCTAAACCTATCCAAACTCCTTCAAGAAACCAATGTTAAAAGTTTCTGAATCACAGAATAGTTATAGTCACACAATGACCCCATCAATCTGACACCAAATTTCTCTATTAGGTAGAGTTCTTGGGAGGAATAGAATTGATATAATATTTATATATTGGATGATTACTTATGCAGGCTTACTTTGTTGGGAACCACAAATTCACAGTGGCTAATTTTGCATACTTCTCTAAGGGATAAAATGGAGGACTGGAATTATCAGTACCACCCATTTGAGATTTCCCACTGACTTTTCTTAACATAAAACCACTCACACCCTCTTGAGTCAGTCCAGGATTATACTCCAAGACAAGATTCTTCTTAGTATAAAATCATCCACACTCTCTTGAGACATCCCAGGATTATACTTGCCCATTGAGGCATAAACCTCTGAGTTTTCTGCCAAACCAGAATCTTTCACTAGCCCCACCTATCACTGTGTACACCCAATAAATACCGGCTGCTTTGCAGTGTTGGTAAAGGACCCATCTGGAGAAACTGACTTATCAGCCACTCATGCATTACTAAGCTTGTCTCTGTTTTATTTTCTCACTGTACCCTTAACACAGACAATCAGGCCTCTTTGCCAGGTCTCCTATACTACATGATTGAAAACAGGAGAGACCACAATGACTACAACAACCATCTAAATGTCAGAGAAACAGAGGCTTCAGTAGCTGCTCAATATGAGAAACTAGAAGCCACAGAACAAGACAGATCAAGGATACAGCATCAGTCTGAGAACAAAATCATGAGGGATCCCTGAAAGGCAGAAAAAAAATTTGAGTCTTATGCTCACAAGTAACACAACAAAATGCATACTTATTAAGCAGTATGGAACTCTTCAAAATTCATGCCAACTTTCCCTTATTTCCATTTTATTTCATCCAGGCTATGAGCCCATTAGATAGTGCCATGTATAACCAGTATGGCTTCTCCTATCATTTTGTTGACCTATATAACAATCATCTCTATATTCAACACACAGACACATTGAGAAGCATGTTTCACTAATCTCCTGTCTGTTTCATAATCAGTTAAATTAACATGCGAGACATGGCCACACTAATTGTATCTCATTATATATATAGTCACACTTAGTATTATGTATATATATATATATATATATATATATATATATACACTTAGTATCATTTCAGCATCTAAAAACAACTATCTGAAATGTGTAGTCCTAAGATTTAAACTTAGCCAAATATACATTCAGCTAACCAGTTCTGCCTTAAGTAAAAATACCATAACTTACCATATCAAAAAAAATTTGTAAATAAGGTGGGTAAGAGGAGTTAAAGACAAGAAAGAGCAATGAGGAAAAAAAAGGAGAACTAAGATATATCACATAAAGGTAGAAATTCCCTATGAAGAATGCAATCATTATGTATATATCTAAATTGTACTAATAAACTTAATTACAAAAATGCTATCTGAAAGATTAGTAAATACTGTATCTTTCTCATTCTCATCCTTTAATTATCAGTTTTTGTTAACTCCTAAAACACTCTTTGCCTGCTTTTTATTACCAGTATGACTCTTTTCCATGTACTTTTGCTTCCTTACTGAACTACTAAATGATATTTTAATTGAAAACTCTGGATCTTCCCTATCTCCAATCCTCCCCATTCTCTGTGTGAAACCAATAAATTTCTAGAATACAAATCTGGTAAAGTTATGATATTCAGTAAGAAGTTAAAAACCAGCAAGTACCATACACAGTAGATACGTCAACTCATAAATACCAACTTAGTTTTCAAGACATGGTACACAGAAATGGCCAAGACACTTTTAAAGGAGTTTTGAAGTAAAAAAATATACCCACCATCCAAGTGTGATCTTCCTTTTTCACTTGTTTACATTACATTAATGGTGCAACAATTGGGTACAGTTTCCCTAGGTTCAATTTAAAGCAGTAACAGTAAGCTATTTCTGGAATGATTTTATTCTTCACTGATGCACATTCAGAGTTGTTTTTAAAAATGACTACTGCAGAGGCTCTTTTAAGAATGTCCTTGAAAAAGCAATACAAAATACTAATTTTATTATCCGTTTACTCTCAAATACACCTTTTTTACTATGTAAAAAGAGAAAGTAAATATGAAGAATTATGGTTGCTGCATACAAATTGACAGCTGTCTTGAAAACACAGACACACAGATACATTGAGAAGCATGTTTCATTAATCTTCTGTTTGTTTCTTAATCCAGTTAAATTAACATGTGAATAGTAGCCACACTAATTGTATCTCATTATATATATGTATGTATGTATGTATATATATATATATATACATACATACATATATATATTTAGTGTCATTTCAACATCTAAAAACAACTATCTAAAAGGTTTAGTCCTTTTGAGCTGAAATAGCAACTTTTTCATTGGCCATTCTTCTTGTCTAAAAATGGGACACATGGCTAAACTACTCAGACGTTTTCTCAAAAGGAACAAAGATATTCCCTCCAAAGAAAACAACTATGGAATCTAACAGCAAGTTTTAAATGTGTACTCTCCAGTCTACATTCCCACCAACAGTGGAGAAGAGTTCCTTTTTCCCCACAGCCCATCCAGCATTTGTTGTTGCTTGATTTTTTAAACTTGGCCATTCTTTCTGGAGTGAGATGGAATCTCAGTGTTGTTTTAATTTGCATTTCCCGAATGACCATTGATGTTGAACATTTTTTCATATATTTATTTGCCATTTGTATTTCTTTCTCTGAGAAGTGTGTGTTCATCTCAGATGCCCATTTTTGGATTGGGTCCTTGAATTTTAGGGGCCTGATTTCTTTTAATTCT
>RJWM01050708.1:0-10676 GCA_004363535.1 Dasyprocta punctata
ATTCTTATAAGACTATATAAATAAAACACTGAAAATGTTTGAATTATGAAATAATACTTAGGAAATTTTTATTGTTAGAATGTACTAATTATAATTAATTGAGAAATGCTGTATGTCACATTGGACAAACCAGCTAAATCAATATTTTCTTCCCTATTCTGAAGTATAAATAGCTGATGCTACATCTAATTACAGGTGTGAGTATTCATCAAGTAAAAGTGTATAGTGGATACTTTACAATAGCTTTACTAACTACATAATAGCATTACATAAATATATAACAGAATGCTTTCTTTAAAATTGAGAGAAATTTTAGAAAAGTGACAAAACCTGGAGGAAAAGAAATGAAAAGTATTCATTTTATTTTCAAGTTTGTTTGTGTAGAATGAAAGACATTTGGACTAAAATATGTATTGAAAAATAAGACGGCAGAATGACATTGACAGAATTAGTCTGAAAAAAAAACTGTATTTCACATAAATTAAACAAAATAAAGAAGGTATTGAACATAAGCAAAATAAAAATTCATATTAAGAAAACTTAGAAAAAAATGAAGAGTTTGAGATTTGACATTTGCCCACCTATTAAAGTACTATAGAGACTAGCTGCACACAGGATCCTGCTCTACCCAGCCACATGACTCAGCGCAACCCACCAAAGGAATGCCTGGCCAGCCTCGTAGGACACAGAGGCACTGAGCCCAGCCCAGCCCAGGTCTCCAGAACAGCTCATCAGGGACTGGTCAATGTCACTGCAGGGCCTTGGAGAGCTTAGGCTCTGTCCATCAGAGCCCAGGGCACGAGCTCCATTGATCAGTGGAGTGGCTGGCATGGTGGGTCCTAGAGGTTGCAGGCCTACCTAGCCAGGAGCAAGGCCCCAGCACTGTAGGCCTGGGACTCATCCAGTCTTGCCTGGCCCTCCAGAGCCTCTGAACTCCTTTCAGCCAGACTCAGGGTCTGGGTGGGGCCACGCTCTGGGGTAGGCTACTCCTAGATGCCTGGCACGAGGAGGCCTTGGCCCCCACCCAGTAAGGCGGAGGCTCCACCAGCACACCCCAGGAATGCACCCTCATTAGCTGCGCAGAGGATCCAGCTCTACCAGGTGCTGCGACTCAGCACAACCACCAGGGGAATGCCCAGTCAGCCTCGCAGGACACAGAGCCACAAAGGTCCCTGAAGAAAATGACAAAACAAAAGAACAAGAGGCAGTCTCAATCCCCCAGCCCACTGAGAACAGACCCAAGAGACACTGAAATAGAAGACACTGGGAGTCAAACAACTGAACTTTCTAAAATGATAGCAAAAGCAGTAAAGAAACAGCTTGATGAAGCTAAAGAGAAACTCAAATCAGAAATAATCTGTCATCTAAAAAATGAAATGATAATCACTATTAAAGAAATGTTGTGTGTATCTAAAGAAGATCAAGATAAAAAATAGAAGAACTTAAGAAAACGATGCAAACTTTTAATGAACAGTATAAGACAGAGTGCATGAAACAGATTCAAAGGGAAATGCAAGAAATGAAAAATTCCATGTAAAGTTTGAAAAACCGCTTGAATGAAGCTGAAGATAGAATCTCAGATCTTGAAGACACCATGGGAGCTCATGGCCATGAAAGAAAAGATCTCTTAAAAAATAATAAGGAACCAAGAAACAACAATTCAAAAGCTGCAAGATGATGCCAAGAGAAATAATGTAAGATTAATAGGCATAAATGAAAAAGCAGGGGTCAATACTAATGACCTGCAAAGACTATTCACAGAAATAATAGCAGAAAACTTTCCAAACATGGGAAGAGAATCTGACATATACATAAGTGAAGCATACAGAAAACCAATTAACCATAACCAAAAAAAAAAAAAAACCTTCATCCATATAATAATAATTAGGGTATCTGAAATACAGCACAAGAACAAAATACTAAAAGCTGTCAGAGAAAAGAAACAGATCACCTATGAAAGAAAGCCTATCAGAACCACGGAAGACTTCTCAACACAAAACTTTAAATTAAGAAGAGCTTGGAGTGAAGTATTCCAAATCCTGAAGAAAAACAACTTTCAACCCAGATTGATGTACCCTGCAAAACTATCCTTAAAAATTGATGGAGAAATAAGATACTTTCATGACAAAGAACAGCTGAAGAAATTTATGGCCATCAAACTAACACTACAAAGAGTACTGAAAGACACTCTAGAAAGAGAAAAAGATAGCTACAATCTTAAGAACAACAACAAAATGAAACCACTAAGCAGGGCAAATAACTGAACAGAAAATGTAGAAAACCAACAACAGAAAGATATCAGAACAGGGATTAGCCAGTACATATCAGTTATACCAGTCAATGTAAATGGTCTCAACTCACCAATAAAAAGAAACAGACTAGCAGAGTAGGTTAAGAAACAAAACCCAACAATATGCTGTGTACAAGAAACACATTTCACTCAAAAGGAAATTCACAGACTAAAAATCAAAGGCTGGAAAGCAATACTTCATGCAACAGAAACCCAGAAAAAAAGCAGGGGTAGCTATTATGTTTGCAGACAATATGAACTTCAAACAGAAAATGACCAAAAGAGATAAAGAAGGTCACTACATACTTGTTAGGGGAAAACTTCAAGAGGAAGAGATTACAATCATAAATATATATGCACCGAATATGAGAGCATCCAACTATGTAAGACAATTCTTAATAGACATAAAAAAACAAATAAACAATAATACAGTTATAACAGGGAACATTAACATCCCACTATCACAGAGAGACAGTTCAACCAAACAAAAAATCAGCAAAGAAATAACAGAACTGAATCAAACTTGTGAACAAATGGACCTAGTAGATGTGTTCCGAGTATTCCACCCATCAACATCAGAATATACATTCTTCTCAGCTGCACATGGGTCGTTCTCTAAAATAGATTATATACTGGTCCACAAAACATGCTTAAGTAAATTCAAAGGAACTGAAATAATTCGATGCATATTATCTGACCATAGCTCAGTAAAATTGGAAATCAGTGACAAAAAAAAAACCCTACAATAACCACATAAACACATGGAAATTAAATAATACTCTCCTAAACAACCAATGGGTCACAGAAGAAGTTAAAGAAGAAATTAAACAATATCTACAATTGAATGAAAATGCAAATACAAATTACCTGAACCTGTGAACACAATGAAAGCAGTCCTCAGAGAGAAATTTATAGCACTAAATTTCCACATCAGAAAAATGGAAAGAACATACATAAACAACCTAATGCTGCACCTCAAACTTCTAGAAAAAGAAGAGCAAATCAAGTCCAAGCCCAAAGAAGGGAGGAAATTATTAAGATTAGAGCAGAAATTAATGCAATTGAAACTAAGAAAACAATACAAAAAATTAATGAAGTGAAGAGTTGATTCTTTCAAAGAGTAAGTAAAATTGATAAACCCCTAGCCAACCTTATCAAAAAAAGGAAAGAAAAAACTCAGATTCATGCAATAAGAAGTGAAAAGGGTGAAATCACTACAGACCCTGTGGAAATACAGAAGACCATCCACACCTGCTTCGAAAAACTTTACTCACATAAATTCAATAACACAGTAGTAGTGGACAGATTCCTAGAAACCTATGAATTACCAAAGCTGAATTAAGATGTAAAGCTGCTGAATAACCCAATTTCAGCTGATGAAATTGAAAATGTAATTAGGACCCTACCAACAAAGAAAAGCCTGGGCCCTGATGGATTCACTGCTGAATTCTACAAGAAATTTAGGGAAGACTTAATGTCAACACTCCTCAAACTCTTCCATGAAATTGAAAGGGAAGTAAGTCTCCCTAACTCATTCCTGGAAGCAAGTATTACCCTAATACCAAAACCAGAGAAAGACCCAACCAAAAAAGAAAATTACAGGCCAATCTCCCTAATGAACATGGATGCAAAAATCCTCAACAAAATACTGGCAAATAGAATACAGAAAGTTATCAGGAAGATTATGCACCATGCTCAAGTGGGATTCATCCCAGGAATGTAGGGGTAGTTCAGCATATGCAAATCAATAAATATAATACACCATATCAACAAGGCCAAGGACAAGAACCACATGATTATCTCAATAGATGCAGGAAAAGCTTTCGACAAAATCCAACAACCATTCATGATAAAAACACTACAGAAAATCAGAACAAATGGTCTCTACCTCAAACTGACAAAAGCCATATATCATAAACCAACAGCCTACGTCTTACTAAATGGACAAAAACTGAAAACTTTCAACCTAAAATCAGGAACAAGACAAGGATGTCCATTATCACCACTCCTATTCAATATAGTTCTGGAAATTCTAGCCAGAGCAATTAGACAAGAGCAAGAAATAAAGGGATTAAGGATAGGAAAGGAAGAAGTGAAATTATCATTATTTGTAGATGATATGATCCTCTACATAGCAGACCCCCAAAAATCCATTAGAAGACTTCTGGAAGTAATAACAAAATTCACTAATGTAGATGGATACAAGGTAAATACTCAAAAATCAATAGCATTCCTGTACACAAACAACAAAGTCACTGAGAGAGAAACAAGGGAAGCCACACCCTTCAGTATAACATCCAAAAAATGAAATATTTAGGAATCAATATAACAAAGGAAGTAAAAAGATCTATACAGTGAAAATTAAATTACTCTGAAGAAGGAAATTGAAGAAGATTTCAGAAAATGGAAAGATAATCCCTGTTCATGAATAGGAAGAACAAATATCATGAAAATGGTCATTCTTCCAAAATTATTATAAAGGTATAATGCAATCCCAATCAAAATACCACTTGCCTACCTCACAGAACTAGAGAAAGCATTCCTGAAATTCATCTGGAAACAGAAAAGACCTAGAAGAGCAAAGGCAATTCTGGGCAACAAATGGAAGGCAGGAGGCAACACAATCCCTGACTTGAAACTATACTACAAAGGTACTGTGATAAAATAAGCATGGTAGTGGAATCAAAACAGGCCTGAAGATCAATGGAATAGATTAGAAGATATAGCCACAACTACAAACACACTTAGCCACCTCATTTTTGACAAAGAGGTCAAACATGTACATTGGAAGAAAGAGAGCCTCTTTAAGAAATGGTGCTCGAAAAACTGACTTTCTACATGCTGTAAACTAAAACTAGCTCCATGCCTATCACCGTGCACTAAAATAAAGTCAAAATGAATCAAAGATCTGAATATTAAAACAGAGACACTAAACTTACTAGAAGACAGAGTAGGTAAAAATCTTGATGACATAGGAGTAGGCAGAGAGTTCATGAACAAAAATCAAATTGCATGGGAAACACTTCCCAGGATCAACAACTGGGATCTCGACTTAATAAAAAGTTTTGCATGTCAAAGGAAATCTCCAACAGAGTGAAAAGAAAACTTATGAACTGGGAAAATATCTTAGTCAACTGTCCATCAGACAGAGGACTTCTATCTAAAACATAAAAAGAATTAAAAGAAATCAGGTCCCTAAAATTCAAGGACCCAATTCAAAAATGGGCATCTGAGATGAATACACACTTCTCAGAGCGAGAAATACAAACGGCAGATAAATAAAGGAAAAAATGTTCAACATCAATGGTCATTCAGGAAGTGCAAATTAAAACAACTCTGAGATTCCATCTCACTCCAGAAAGAATGACCAAGATTAAAAAATCAATCAACAGCATGCCGGAGGGGCTGTGGGGAAAAAGGAACTCTTCTCCACTGTTGGTGGGAGTGTAGACTGGTGCAACCACTGTGGAAGTCAGTGTGGAGATTCCTCAAGAAGATAGGATTAGAGATCCCATTCAACCCAGCTAACCCTCTTCTGGGCATTTTCCCAGAAGAATTGAAAACATCATACCACAGTGAAATTCCACACCCATGTTTATAGCAACCCAATTTGTAATAACCAGATCTTGGAAACAACCCAAGTGCCCATCAATCAAAGAATGGATAAAAAAGATGTGGTATTTTTATACAATGGAGTGCTACTCAGCTATTAAGAAAGATTGCATTGAGACTTTTATAAGTAAATGGACATGACTTGAGACCATACTCATTATTGAGATAAATCAAACTCACATGTGTAAACACCGTATTGTCCCCCTAGTGTAAGAGCCTGAAAAAGTATATACGATCCAAAATCTACAATAAATACTATGTAAGGGTAAAAAGCAGCTCGAAGAGCAAAAGTAATTGAGAAGGGAAAAGGGTAAATTGGGAAGGGAAAAGGAAAAGATATAAATCTGTGTATATGTATATGTAAGATAACTAAAATGAACATACTGCTGAATGCATTAGTTATTGAGAAAGAACAATTAATACTCATATGATTAGATCAATTTTACATGTCTATAGCTGTTAATGTAAACAACCATTTTGAAGATAATGATACGCAGTATTGCAACCATTGTCAAGTTTCTATCATTCTGTTTTGTAAACCTATAATGTTACTGTTGTGCATTTACTCTAGTCATTTGTTTGTCTCTTTTGCTTTTTGTCATTCTTATATGTGTCTTTTTTTTCTCTTAAACAAAAAAAAAGTACTATAGAAATTTGTTTCTGTGATTTACATATAAAGCACTTTCTTATGCAACTCTGAATACAGAAGTATAAACATTACATAAGCCGGACGTGGGGGCGCACGCCTTTAATCCCAGCACTTGGGAGGCTGAGATAGGAGGATAATTGTGAGTTCGAGGTTGGCTTGGTCTGCAACAGGAGTGCAAGGCTGACCTGAGCTACATAGTGCGACCCTGCTTTGAAAAAACCAGGGCCGGGAGTTTGGCTCAGTGGCTTAAGTGCCACCTGCCTGGCAGGTGCGAGGTTGTGAGTTCAATCCCCGGTGCTGCAAAAATAAAAAATAAAAGAAATACATAAATAAAAATAAATAAACATTACATAGTAAAGATATCTTAAAACTATATGTTATCAAAAAACAAAGCTTCTTTAAGAGTTGAAGAGCTCATTGTTATTAAAGATATGAACATTTCTGCAATACAAGCAGAGTATTAGTTCTCATGTAACTTCACAGATAATCTTTTTTTGGGAATGGGAAATTGATCTCACAATCTTGTGCTTGCCAGGTAGGCATTGTGCCACTGAGCTGTATTCCTGGCACCACAGATAATCTTGTATTTAGATTATATAGCATGTTTGTATTTATTAAAAATAGCATATAAAATGGAAACACAGCTATGTACATATAATTATTATACATATAAATCTATGTAAAACAATAAAATTCATAACAGAGCTACTTACTGATACAAAATTTTTGTTCATATCTGACTGAAAAGGACTATTTCATTGCTAATAGACAATTCATTTGTGATAGCACTGGCAACTTGTTTTTGAAAATTAGTTCGGGATGATACAAAGCCAAGACAAAAGTGCAAGATGAAAGACTATTTATAAAATGAGGGTGTTAAAAGTGTTTTGCAAATCATCTTCAATGATCTATATATCTAGTCCCTACATAATTTTCAGTGTAATATATAACCTCATTTTATAACCTCATACTTTAAGTTTGCATTCCTGTTTTATGGTGCTTATTCTTTCTAAATATGTTAGGTTCTTCATGCTTTCCATTTCTATTTATTCTGGAATTTCCTGGAGGAATCCTCAAGGTTATCTCCTGCTGGCAGGAATGTGGTGGCACATTACTGTATTCTAAACATTCATGGAGACTGAGACTGTAGGTTTGTAAGTTCAGGATGGCCAACTTAGTGGCTTAGTGAGATCCTATCTCAAAATAAGAAATTTTTAAAAAGGTACCAAATGTAGCTCAGTGTGAAGGTCTTGGTTTCTACCACAGTACCAGGGGAAAAAAATGAAAGCACATCTCCCAAAACATATAAAAATCTTGACTATCAAAATATATTTCATATCCCAATAATTTTGCAATGTCTTGATTCTTATCTTCACAGTTAATTAAAGAATATTCTTTTGCCATTAATGTTCATAGTAGCATTGTTCAGATATTTAAATATATCAGAAAGTCTCAAATGTATGGCTATAGGAGAATAGACAATCAAGTTTGATTATTTCCATACATTGGAGAGAAATGTCACTCAACAATAAAAAGGAACCAAGTTCTACTACACACACTACATTAGACAAATCACACACAATTTACATTAAATGAAGAACTCAAAAAGAATCATGCATATTCCTTTTAGGTAAAATTTTAAAGCCAACGAAAGTCATCTGTAGTAAAAAATATCCAGAGAAGAGGTAAATGTGGGTCACTAATGGTAAGTATGAGGGATTTACTGGAATCATAGAAATATTCATTATGTTGATATTATGTATATGCAGAGACATGTATTGCCAAAATTTATTAAATTATAATTCTGAGTTATATGCAATTAAATTATGTAAATAATCACTTTAAAAGAAAGGCAAACAAATATTAATATTGGTTTAGCATTTTGACTTTTTTTCTATAGAATAGTTTGGCAAATTTGAAGGTACTTTTAATGAATTACATAAGTAATTACATGGAAAATAATAAGAACCAGAAAAGTGTTATAAGTATGAAAAGAAAGAAAATTCAAGTTTACGCTGCAGATGAAAAGTACAGTTCTTCATATAACCTCATTACAGACACACACACATGCGTGCGCGCACACACACACACACACACTTGCAGATATACATGCAAAGAAATTCTTGCATCTCTCAGTGTTTCACCCATCTTCTGAGAAAAAATAATGCAACACATTTCTTCTAGATATCTTTCTAAACATCTTTTCCATCAAATAGGTTAGGAGGTTAAACATAATGTCTCTTTCTCTCCCTCTGGTTTAGATAGTAGATTTGCTTCCTGATCAAAGTAGTAAAGATAATGCCTCACTCTAGGGCAAAGTAAAGGCAGATTCATTCGGTTCTTCTTAAAACATTGGGCTTTTCCTCAACTTTCCTCAGCTGTAACATAATCTACTGTGTGGGAAGCATCCACTGAACCCACATGCAAATCAGCTCTTTGTAGCTTGGGAATTTGGGAAAAGGAGGAACTAGCAGAAACATTAAACGCTTATTGCCTCTTCTGGCAAGAGTAATACGTACACATCCTGGGTGTTCTGCCTGCATCTATGAAACTATCCTGGCTAATTTTTTATTTTAGATGTAGCCTAAAGTCTCAGAATCCACAGTTTTTGAAAACGGTTATGTTTTTCTAGATTGTTCTTTTGATAGAATCTAATTTCAAGTATATAAATTATCCCTAACCATACCTCACACACAGATTTTGATCTTTGAATATTATCTTTGAATATCATTTAAGGGGAAAATGGTTCTATAAGAAAATATGGATCCAGTGTTGATGCAGATACAGAGAAACTAAATATGTGCTAAAGAATTACAGTATCGATTGTTATCCAAAAATTACCTAACATCACCAGTTGGAAGCCGATCAGTATCACTTGAATGTCAATATCATACACTGAAAAGGACAAGTCAATACTATAGCTGCTTGAATTGCAAAATCTAAATCTAATGAGAAAATGTGAGCAAAGGATAATCTTTGATATAAAAGGCCTGTGCTTTTCAGAAAATAAAGGCCACAAAAGACATAGAAACTCAGTAGAATCATACCTAATAGATTAACCATGTATTACAATTACCCATTAGGGGCTGGGTACTGATGACCTGGTAAGTCATAATGTCTAATGAGCTGAGCAGTAAATGGAAATGGACCAACTGGGATTCAGCATAAATGGGAGCAGAGAACACAAACAAGCTGTGTGAGCTGGGGGTCAAGACTTCTACACAATTTTACCACTAACTTTCTCAGGCTTTGGTCCTGCTTCCGTGTGGGATTCTTTAACTGACAGCTGAAGGAGGAAGAACTTGATGCAGGATTATGGTTGTGCTGAGTATGTGTAAACTGAAAATGGACAGTAGTTGTCTCCTAACCACAATCAAGAATGACCCCGAGAGATATCAGAGAGACAAAAATCATCCCTAAAGATGCAGCTTAGAGTAGTGTACCTGGTTTTTGTGCAGAAAGAGGAGTGGCCTAGGGGGAGAATATACATACATTCATAGAAATTGGTAAATGATTTGAGCAGATCAGGAGCTTGGAAAGGAAAGGCAAAGAACACTGGAGAGAGAAGATCTATGGTCAAATCATGTGTCCAAAGATGTGAGAGTGGAATACTAAAATCATACTTAATTCCTCAGTTATACAAAAACAATCCATGATCTGAATTATCCAGTTGGAACATAGTTTTATGACTCTTGAAATAGACAATGGCTCAGTCATTTGACATCAGCCATTCACTCTCATCAGTTACCTTACAACTTGCAATTTAGCCAGACAAATAGCCTGATAAAAGGGGGGACATGAGCTTCATAGCTCAGATAGCATTAATAGATGCTCATAAGTATATTTCTTAGTCATTGTAGCGATAAGTGGCTTCTTATAGTTTAACGAAATGTGTATTTCAATTCAGATTTACAATCCATTTTGATTTGACAAATTACCTACATATAAGCCTTCTTAACATTTTTAAGCAAATGAATAAATAATTGAATGTAAATAAATTATTTTTGCTTATTTCATTGTGTGGCAAATCTTTCAGCTAATTTTATGTGACTTACTTACAAGAGTCATATATTTTATAACACCAGAGATTTAGAAATAAAAAGATAGACCAAAAAATAAAAAAGT
>RJWM01050709.1:0-10675 GCA_004363535.1 Dasyprocta punctata
AAAAAAAAAAAAAAAAAAAAAAGATTGAGTCCATGATTATTAACTTGGTAGTTGGGAGATGATAAAGATTGCTCTACTCCCTTTCTCTAGCACTTAGGATAGCAAGCAGCTTAGGAAACTTAACAGCCCCCTGTATAGGAGGTGACAATTTTAAAATAAACTTGATTTATTTATTGAATTAAAATGTACATTGTAAACAAGAGGTAAGTGTGAAATACCTCAAAAAATGCTGAAATTACTCTGTGTTTTGGTTACCCAAGTTTTTGTCCTGTGTCAATCTGTAGCAGGAAGAACAATGAATCCAATTCAGTTTTTCCTACATTGGACCTTTAGCAGTGCAATTATCTGTATTCTCAGTTTACAAAGGAAGAAACTAAAACCTAGTAAGGAAAAGTGACATAGAAGGAGACTAAAGCCCCAAGATTCAGATTCCCTAGGAATTAAAAATCTTAAATTTACAACCAGTTCAGCATATTGTTTCAAAGGTGTTACTAACGGTGTGGAACTGGGGCCAGCTTTAGGGCCCTGTCCTATTCTTTGATGTGCACGAAGAATAGTCAGTCTTACAAAAGCATTAAGCAAGCAGCTCCACCTTCCACTTCCAATCGGAAAGCCACCCGTGAGCCACCCCTTTGTAGTCATTCTAGAGCCATTCTAGCTTCCCACTTCCTGCACTGTTTCCTCCTAAAGTCCTCCCTGTTTACTCCAGCTCTGTCACTTATCAGTGTGGCAGTCCCTAGGGATTCCTAACCTTGGCCCTATTGACCTATGAGGCCAGATAATTCTTTGTTGTAGGGGCTGGCCTGCCCATTTTAAGATATTTGGCAGCATGTCTGTTCTCTCCCTGCTAGTTATCAGTAACACACCTGTCCATTTCCAGTTATCTCAGAATGTCCTTTAAAAGACAATGATGAGCATGGTTGAGAATCAGTGGGCTATGCCTCACCCTCATAGACCCATTCCGGCTAGAAGTGGGCTTGTGTGCAGGTATGTTCATGTATGTGCTCCAACATGCATGGCATGGCTTAAGGTTTTGTGGGTTTCTGCTACTTTTAACCAAAACATTCTTGACTAAAGCACTGCAAATGCCAAAAACAAATAGTGAAGCTAAGGTAGATAACAGTAGGACAAGGAATAAGATCCTCTAAGCAGTTGCTAGAGGTTTGATGGTGGTTTGCTTGTGAGTTTCCCAGAGGTCAAACGACAGGAGGGAAACCTGATCAGATCAGTTAATCACATTATCTCAAAGATGTAAGCAACTTCATTTTCCCAAGAGAAGACCAGCTTTTTAGACACTGAGAACTCTGAGAAAGTTGTTCTTTGAATACTTATGAAGAGGGTAATTTCTTGGCACTAATTCAATGTAATTTTCTCTTTCTTGTTCTTCAATATAGTCTGATGGCTTAATGCCAGCAAGCATTCCAGTAAAAGCTATTCCAAATATTAGCATCCCAAGGTAAAATTCAGAATGTGCTTCCCAAGCACCTGTCTGCAACACCTTTAACAGACGTTTACTGGCAATTGATGGTGGTGAAGGCATTGAAGAGTAATTTCCCATAGTTTCACTTTTAAGGGAAGGTAATGGTGTGATGAGTACTACAGACCCTGCCAGGGCACACGTCTCACCACGGGCTGCTGTGTGGATTTCTGGGCATTTGAGCCTATATTAGGAGAAAAGTAAGGTTGTGAGAGTAGTCTTAAGGACCAGATGCTGGCTCTACTACTACCTAGAGGTGTGATTTGGGGTAAATCTTTTAAACCTGTTGAGTCTCAGTTTTTCCTCTTTAAAGTGGGGAGAATAACACTATTACTTCAGAATGTTGTTGTAAAGGTCAGGGAGATAATCGCCATAAAAGAGTCAGGGTTTTTGTTTTAAATCCTAAGTGTCTGAACAGTGAATTTCAATGATTGTAACTGTAGTGTGTGATTTTCTTAAATATTAAATTCTAACTTCCTTTGTCTTATGTGCTCTAGTATGGAGGATTTAATATGATAACAGATATTTTCTTTGAAGGTAAAATTTATAAAGATCTTTCCTTTTGGTCTATTTCAATTTTTATTTTTTTTTTTTTTGTGGCACCGGGGATTGAGCTCACAACCTCGCGCTTGCCTGACAGGCCCGTAAGCCGCTGAGCCAAACTCCCAGCCCTGGTTTTTTGAGGCAGGGTCGCACTGTGTAGCTCAGGCCGGTCTTGCACTCGCGTCGTAGCCCAAGCGGGCCTCGAACTCACAACGCTCCGCCTACCTCAGCCTCCCGAGTGCTGGGATTAAAGGTTATTTCAATTTTTTAATGGAAAGAATAAGCTTGCTTGATGCATTATGAAATACAAAATCTTAGACCCCCCCAAATAAAACACCTAGTAAAAAATGGGCAAGTGAATGCATAGACACATCAACAGAAATATGAAAGACATTAAGATGTGTTATGCAAACGTACCAACTCTGTACAAGAAATGTAAACATGTACCACAAGCATGTAGTAATAAAAAAGAATTTCAGTAACTGCTGAAACTAAAATTAAAATTTATCAAAGAATTAAATATTAAAACAACAACAGCCTGCCAGAAGATAAAATTCTTGAAAACATAGTCATAAACAAGGGCTTTCTGCACAGAATCCCAAACGTGCAAGAAATAGTACTGAAAATCAACAAATGGGAACATGCCAAATTAAAATGCTTCTGTGTAACAAAGAAGCAGCCAACAGAATGAAATGAAAACCTACAGAATGGGAAAAAATTGTTGCCATTTCTTTAATTTTACATGTATATTTTCCCATGTTTCAACTTCTTTGAGGTCAAGAAGATTTCAGTCATTGGGACCTTCTGGTCACTAGTTACTAGGCAGTAGTCATGATATACGTTTCGCATGCACATGTGCAAATGTGGTCACTGCTATCTATATCATGTCAGTTATGAATATTTTCTGACAAAAGTCTCAAGCTTTAGAAGAAGTAAATACACTAGCATTGATGGCCTGTAAAACAAGTATTTTATAACTGTAACATTTAAACAAAAGTCATGCCCCCAAAAGACCTCAACAGGGAGATGTACCATGCTTCAGACTAGAAAAACTTACAATTTTTTTTTTGTCTTTTTGAGGCAGGGTCTCTGCTATGCAGTTCAGGCTGGCCTTGAGCTCACTTTGTAGCCCAGGCTGGTCTCAAACTTGCAATGATCCCCCTGCCTCAGCCTCCCGAGTGCAGTGATTATAGGCATGCCCCACCATACCCAGCTAAAAATTTAGTTTTAAACATGCCAAATTTAGCTTATAAATACATTATAGCTTTTCCTCTTTGAGCAGTTTCTTATCCTTACACAATATTTATTGTAGATTTTGTATCATATTTGCTCTTTCAGTTTCTTACACTAGGCAGATAGTATGGTACTTACACATGTGAGTTCGATTTATTTCACTTATGAGTATGGTCTCATAAGGAATAAGGGAAAAGAGGAAAAAAGGAAGAAAAAACAAAGACAAATTTGTATGTGTGTGTGTGTATATATATATATATATATATACACACACATGATGGCTAAAGTGACTGTACTACTAACTGTATTAGTTCTTAGAAAAGAACAGTTATTACGCATAAGATTAGATCAATTTTTACAGGTCTATATCTGGCAATCTAAGCAACCCTTTAGAAGGTAACAATATGCAATATTGCAACCTTTGTTAAATTCCTTATCATCTTGTTTTGAAAACTTACACTGTTATTGTTTTGGGTTTGTTGTTGTTTGTTTGTCTCTTTTGCTTTTTGTTTTCCTTTTCTGTGTCCTTTTTTCTCTTAAATAAATAAAATAAAAAGCAAATTAAGCAATCTAATAATAAAAAATAAATACAATATAATAAACATTATTTAGACAGGGTATTTTATGCAACTTGGCAAGCTAATTTTGTATTCACCTTAGGAAATAAAATACGTAAGAATTTTTTTTACATGGTGGCGCACGCCTTTAATCTCAGCACTCGGGAGGCTGAGGTAGGCGGAGCGTTGTGAGTTTGAGGCAGGCTTGGGCTACAACGCGAGCGCAAGACTGGCCTGAGCTACATAGTGTGACCCTGCCTCGAAAAACCAGGACCTGGAGTTTGGCTCAATTCCTTAAGCGCCTGTCCTGGCGGGTGTGAGGTTGTGAGTTCAATCCCCGATGCCACAAAAAAAAAAAAAAGAACTTTTTTTAAAAAGTACACATAGAAGGACAATGATAATTTGTTCTATCAGATACTGAAACATCCTGAGGCTAGGGTTAGCTCAGTGGTAGAGCACTCACCTAGCATGCGCAAGGCCTAAATTTGACACAAAGCAATGAAGAAAAAAGTGCAATGCTCTGTGAAGCTAAAATAGTCTATAGTAATTATTTTGCGATACTAGGGATCAAACCCAGGGCCTTGGCATTGAATGGAGCTATATTTCAAGCCCTTTTAAATGTTTTTTTTTTAAATGTTGAGACAAAGTATCATTTAGTTGTTAGGTTTCCCAGGCTTGCTTGAACATGTGATCCTCTTGCTTCCTCCTCTCAGTAGACTGTAGGAATTAAAATGGACAAATAGATCAATGAGATAAAATAGAGAGCCAGGACACTTAATAGATGAAAAGTGTAACACTTCAAATTATAAAGGAAACAATGACCACATTAAGTTGTTCAGTAATTGTTCGTATATTAGGGAAAATAAAATTCATATTCTAATTGATACCACATAAAATGAATTCCAGATGGGTTAAAGAATTAGTTTTTTTTTTTTCCTGTCCATCAACTTGGTAAAATTTCTACTTTTCCTGGAAGCCTGTAAAGTAATATGGCCCCTTTGGAGGGCAATTTCTCACTTACTATCAAAATATGAAAGATGCATACTTTTAAACCCAGCAGATGTATATGTACAAAGAAGGGTGAACAAATACTTTTTGCAAATACTTTTAGTTACAAAAAGGTTAGTTATTACCAAAATGCTCAGCAGTTTTTAAATAATAATGTCTATATATTATGCAGTGGTTGAAAAAAATGGAGTAGGTCTATGTGCAGTGACAGGGAAAGGTCTCCAATTTGTACTATTAATTGAGATGAAAGAAGCAAAACAATTTTTATAGCATGATCTAGATAACATATCCAAACAAATTTATACGTATATATATCCATAGGGAAAGGACTGTAAACATTCACATCCAACTGATGACAATGATTACTTTAGAAGGAGGGTGGAAGGGGATGTGGAATTAAAAGAAGTGCTTGAACGTTTTACTTGCTGTACTTGTGAATGACTTGACTCATTCCCAATGGGAATGTATTCCTATATTACTTGTGTAATTTTTAGACATAATAAAAATTTTAAATACTAAATAAAACTGGGTAATGAGAAGGCATAGGGCAGGGGACTGCTGTTTCTCATTATAAGCCTTTGAATAATATTTGACTTTTAAAACCATGCGCATACTTTAATGAAAAAAAGGCAAAGGTTTAAAAAGCACACTTAAAATATATACTTTTACTTATGGCCTCAGAGCAATAAGTGGCCGAGTTGGCCTTCAAACCATGGTTATATTAATAACTTCTAAAATAAAAAAGTAAAGAGGTTTCATCTAGTAATGCATTATAATTTGGTGCTACTTTAGCTTTTACCTACATTAAGAGAAAGATGATTTTGTCTCCATAGGAATCCATATAATGACC
Source organism: Dasyprocta punctata (assembly GCA_004363535.1). Lineage (NCBI taxonomy): Eukaryota > Metazoa > Chordata > Mammalia > Rodentia > Dasyproctidae > Dasyprocta > Dasyprocta punctata. Next base: position 5,669 of record RJWM01050709.1, read on the forward strand.
CATAAATACTAATTTATTTAAAAAATTTTAAGTCCTAACCTACAAGATGATTTGGAATGCTTTCTTGCTTAGTCCTGTATATTTTACCCTAAACCTGAAGCGATTAGGAGTAGCTTGGTGTCATCCACAGCAGTTAATTTTCAACAGTGCTTCTTTAGTATGACTTTTTAGCAGCTGTCTATTTTAAACATACTCTCTGTTAATTTATATTTCAGGTTGAGTCCATCAGATTTAGAAAGAGGAAAGACTATCCGTTTTGTGGTGAATTTGTATGTCTTTCTAAGTACAGAATATATGGGTCTGCATATCTTAATTTACAAATCAGCATGTGTTCTTTAAAGTTTCAGTACATGAGACCACATGGTTTTGATTTTCTGTTTTAATTTTACAATTTTAGGTTCTATACTATGGATCAATAGTTAATGACAAATTGTCATCTTTATTTGTAAATTTTTATTAGTGCACGTCTGCAGTACATAATGATTGCATTCCTTGTGTGGAGTTGGCACTTGTATATGACACACCTTAATTCCTTTTTTCATTCTCTTTCCTTCTTTTATCTCCCCCCCATCTCTTGATTCCCTTTCCATTTGAGAAAGATCTATTTCCCTACTTCTTATCTATCTTATATTTTCCTTTTCATTTATCATGTAGGTTTTTCTTATAAAAGAAACCTTGTAATATTTGAGCTTGTGTGTCTGATTTATTACACCTATCATTATGTTTCCAAGGTGCACTCATTTTCCTACAAATGACTCAAGTTTATCATTCTTTATGGCAGAGTAGTACTCCATTATGTGTAAATACCACATTTTCTTTATCCATTCATCTGTTGATGAACGGAGGCTGCCTCCAAGATTTCGCTATTATGAATTGTATTGCTATAAACATGGGTATGGATCACTGTAATACAATGTCTTTAACTCTTTTGGAAGGTACCTAGAAGGGGAATAGAGTGGTACCTTGGTTCATAAATGTAATTCTTTCCAAAATTCTGGTTAGGATCGTGGAATGAATTCTGAGACCAGAATTGTGGAAAGAATTAAATTTGTGAACAGAGTTACCATGGTAGCTGGGTCAGATGAAACTTCTGGTTTTAGTATTTTTTAATAATCTCCATACTGATTGCCATAGTGGTTTTACTGGTTTGCATTCCAGCCAATAATGTTAAAGAGTCTCTTTCTCACCTCACAGCCTCATCAGCATTTGTTATTATTTGACGTCTTGAGGATGGCCTTTCTTTTTGCAGTAAGGCAGAATCTCAGTGTTGTTTTAATTCGCATTTCTCTAATGGCCAGCAATCTTGAGCACTTCTTCATGCATTCATTGGTCATCTGTACTTCTTCCTAAAATTAAAAAAAAAGAATTAATGAGCTATGTTAATCCACAAGAATTATCTACTTCTTGCAGTTTTGGTTGGCCTCAAAAGTTGTATGGGTCACGAGGCTTTATTAAGAGCAAATGGAGTAGCTTTCCAGTATTCTCTGTGATTTGGGAGCTATTTTAATTAATTAGTTAATTTATTTATTTATTTTGGTACTGGGGATCGAACTCACAACCTCACATCTGCCAGGCAGTCGCTTATGTCACTGAGCTAAATCTCCAGTCGAGGGAACTGTTTTAATGTAAGTCAATTTTAATAACTAATAGGTTTCCTAGGCAATTATCTATTCACTTAAGTTCTCAAATCTATTTATATGAAGCTATACATAATGTTTCTAAAAACATTTTTGAGTACTTACCTTGCACTGTTAGCCTTTCGAAGAGACATTCACTCAGCTTGGCCTGGGGACTGCCAGCTGGCAGAATTTAGTAAGGTGGTTGCCCATTTCTTGATAAGCTTCATGTCCTCATCTAGAAAATGTTTCTCTGGGAAATCACAGAGATGGGAATCTGTCTTGGCTGGGCCCAAGGCATGAAGATCCAGAAGATCTTGGTTGAGGTTCCTCTCTGAGGTCAGGGCAGTTTTCACGGCATCCAGGGTTTTACTCTGCTCATTCTCAGAAGGTTTCTGCATGTCTTGGAGGACAAAGTAGCTATGGCACATCCTCACAGTCAAAATAGCAGTCCAGAGGGCAGTAGGTGGAGGAGGCCCACAGGTGCAAACTGACCTTGTGGTTGATGGTTGATGGCAGCCTCCATCGATGTGGAACAATTCTGATGAATCTGAGAGGTCATGGTTGGTTAGCAATAAGGAGTTACCCACAAAAGAGCAGCCTTAGCTGCTCTTGGAAGCTGGAGATGGGGTAGGAGATGGTGCTGAAGTCTGTGATGCTTGATGGATGGACAATGAGAAGGAATTCCCAGGGTCTGTTCTGTTCAAAAACTGTTGAAACAAGAGACAGATTTGCAGGACCTCTGAACGCGCTGCTGTGGTGGTTATATCATTGCACTGGGTATAAACCAAAGTAATAATTAAATGCTGTCATTTATGGTATTTCCTGATGTCATTGGGTAATTAGGTCTTTCCAACTCTCCAGGGTTAGATTTTTTTTTTTGGTACTGGGAATTGAACTCAAGACCTTCCATTTGCCACGTAGGTGCTGTACTGCTGACTTGTATCACTGAGGTTATTTTAAATTTTTTAAAAAATTTTAATTTAAAGAGAATAAAATGAAGCAAAATAAAATGGAACAAAGTTAATCAAAACAAACCAATGTAAGTGACACAGGACTTCAAAACAATATGAAATCAACAATGCTTGCCATAATGACTCTTGTCTTCAGAACAGCTGTAAATACCTTCAGACATAGGAAAAATCAAACAAAACAGAACAGAATAGAACCAATAAAAACAAAACAGTGAATACAATAAAGGACTTCAAAACAAGACAATAGTAAATCCAAAATGGTTACTATATCTTGCCATCTTCGAAATAGCTTCCCATGCCATCAGATATAACAAAATCAAACAAAACAAAACAGAATAAAACTGAAACCAACAAAACAATGAAAATGATACAGGACTTCAAAACAAGATGATAGGAAATTAACAATGGCTACCACCCTCAGAAAGAGATTCCCCATAAATGCCACACTGTATACCATGATCCTCTGAATAGATGATCAGATCACTGGCCCTATACCTGCAAAGTCAGTGAAACACCAAATATCACAAGCATCAAATTGTATTTCACTTGAATAGCTATTATTGCACTCTGTGTTTCTCTGGATTAGCCAGTTGCTTACTGGGGGAGGGGAGGTTGGCTCTTCTTGTTTCCCAGCCTGCGCACCCAAAGGAACTGGGGTTTGGTTGTCCCCTGGCAGCAGCAGCCCGCACATGGTGCTGGTTCTCAGGGAGGGCTTGCTTCTTGTTGGCTTCTTGTTCTATTCCCCCACACTTCATGAATGGCACTGACTCATGGGAAAAGGCTAGGGTCTGGCTGTCCCCCAGATGGTGGCAGCCCATGCATGGCCCTGAGGTTATTTTTATATGTTGAAATTTTCCTTTTGCCAAGAATACATGTATATGGTTTAAAAAAATCAAACACTATAGAATAAAAAAGTAACATACACAAAGTTTATAATTAAAAAAAGTATTTTCCTTTCCAATCTTCCTATCTACCTCTGCCCTCCTCCACATCCAAGTTCTGCTTAATAGTGACAACTTTAAACTTTTTAACTCTTTCTTCCAGAATTGACTTCCGTATTTCCCAGTGGCATGTTTATACTTAGATTTCTCATTATTTATTGTTTTTTTAAAAATGAAGAAGCAAACTCGATTCATTCTTTAGTATGGATTATATGGATTTAGCTTTCTTATATTCCTCTCCTTGCAAGAATGTACTTTCATTTAGACTTCTAATTTTACAGTTTTTGGTTAAATCAACATCCATTGTTTCCCTTATGATGATCTATTGGTACTATTCATGGCTGAGACATAACAAAGCGGCACATTTCTTTTTTTATTCAGAAATTTTAGATGTCCCCTAAAAGCCTAAAAGCTATACTTCTGTCCAGTCATGGATTGAAACCTCCAGAAGTATGAGTCAAAATAAATCTTCCCAATTTACAATTAAATTAGCTCAGTATTTGTTGTGATGGTGGAAAACTGACTTACATATTATGTATCACTAATTCTTCTCAGACCCTGACAGATCTATAGAACTTCTCTTAATATAGCTGAAGATTTCAGGTAATCTGTGCATTCCATTCTACTTTTTATCTTGAAGAAATTGCCTTTTAGAGTCTTTCTTCCTGTTGTTCTGATACAAACTGGTTTTGTCCTTAGCTTGTGGTTGATTATTTACATTTTAAATAACATAGTTTTGATATAAACAAAGGAAGAAAGAGAGAGAGAGAGAGAGAGAGAAAAGGGGGAGGAAGGGGAAAGAGACAATTGATAAGTCAACAATCATAAGACTCCAACATATTTCTCATAAAATGACAATACTAATAGACAAAATATGTAAGACTGTAAAGGGTTTGAAAAAATTAACAAATTCGATATCAGAGATAAAAGTAAATATAAATAATTTTATACTAAAAAAGAAGCATACAACTTATTTTCAAACACATGGAAAGGTCTCAGGTATTGACGACAAGTCAAGCCACAAAGGGTCTACAAAGATTCACATGTTCAGTCACATTCTGCTCCTTAAATGTGATAGAATAATGACTTAGAAGCACTTTTTTTCTATGCTATCATTACTATTTACTTAGAACCTACAGAAACACCTTTCTAAATAAACCTTAAGGTAAAGAGGGCATCAAGATGAGTGTGCAAACTAGAAAGAACAACATACACAAAAAGATATATAGAACACAAGTGAAGAGGTGAGCAGAAAGCCGGGTATGGTGGCGCACGCCTTTAATCCCAGCACTTGGGAGGCTGAGGTAGGAGGAGCGTTGTGAGTTCGAGGCCGGCTTGGGCTGCAACGCGAGCGCAAGGCTGGTCTGAGATACACAGTGCAACCCTAACTCAAGAAACCAGGGCTGGGAGTTTGGCTCAGTGACTTAAGCGTCTGTCTGACAGGCGCGAGGTTGTGAGTTCAATCCCCGGTGCCAC
>RJWM01050710.1:0-10675 GCA_004363535.1 Dasyprocta punctata
ATTGTAGATGTCAATATCTGTTAATGTAAACTACCTTGTTGAAGGTAACAATATGCAATATTGCAACCATTGTCAAGTTCCTATCATCTAGTTTTGTAAATCTATAACGTTTTTGTTGTGAATTTGCTGTTGTCATTTGTTTGTCTCTTTTGCTTTTTGTCTTCCTTATATGTGTCTTTTTTCTCTTAATAAAACACTGTTTCTGCATCTAGTGAGATAATCATGTGGTTTTTGTCCTTGGCTCTGTTAATATGATGTATTATGTTTATTGATTTGCGTATTTTGGGCCACCCTGGCATCCCTGGAATGAATCTCATTTGGTCGTGGATTATAGTCTTTATGAGTTGCTGCATTCTCTTCTCCAGTAGTTTGTTGAGGATTTTTGCATCTGTGTTCATTGGGGAGATTGTCCTGTAGTTCTCTATCTCTCTTTTTTCTTTTTTTGATTGGATCCTTCTCTGTTTTTGGCATTGGGGGGATGCTTGGTTCCAGTAATAAGTTTGGGACAATTGTTTCCCTTTCAATTTCAATAAAGAGTTTGAGAAAGAAAAAAAAAAAGACACACCCATATAGGCAAAGACCCAAACATTTCTGTAACATCTCATGACAGAGATGGTTATAAAAGATGGGCAGGATTCATGGGAGCAAAACAGCGAGGACATTAGCAGTGGTACAGTGTAGGCTTGGGCACTTTCTAAGGAGGCCAGTAGGATTGGAATAGTAAAGAGAGGAGAAAGAGCTATGACACTAATCCATGAACAGAGTTTATCCCCCCGCAATGGAGACCCACTGAAAGATTTTATTCCATGAAACTATGAAATGCAAAGGGTGTTTCCCAAAAGAGAATCTGGCAGAAGCAGGTGGGCCATTTGTATGAATCAGCAGGATTACACTCAATGAAACTCTCCTAAACATTCACTGGGATGGGGGAACAGGAGCTGTCTTTTGCAAACATGGCTAAGTTCTCTGTGTTGGAAGGCTTGTCTGCAGTTTGAAGAAGGCTCAGCAGGAAGGAATGATATAAGCTTCTCTATTAAGCTGGACTGCACAAAGGTTTGCCCTAATCCCAGAGTCTATTGCTGATGCCTCTCGTTGTCTTCATATGGGAAGGTCACAGGTGTGATGAAAACTCTACAATGCTTGTTGGACTACACCCTTGCTGAGCCAAGCTTATTAGGAAATTTCAGCTACACACCTGTGGCCAGGCCTTTTATAGGTTAAGTAACTCATCCAGAGCTTATGTTCACAACCACTGCCTTTATGACTCTCACATGCTAGACCACTTACTCCCTGCCCTAATCACTCTAGGGACTGGTGTCAGAGGGAACAGCACCCATGCCCTAACATCTGCTGAAATTCTTCAAACCACCCAATTCTTTACATGCTTACCTGCCTCTTCCTTCCCACAGAAAGCACACAAAACATTTTTCATCCTTCACCTCATAGACACTTCTTGCTGAACTCAGGGTTCCCATATAGCACCTGTCCTATAAGGTCTGAACTGTCTCTCCTTTTTGAAACAATAAGCAACAAATTCCCTTTCCAAGGACAATCATTTCCTGGCCAGACTAGTCACTCTTGAATAATAAGAAAACCAAAGTTTGTAAAACTTTGATCACTACAAATAATCCTAAGTAATCCCAAAAGGAATGTAACAGATCTTCATGTGTGTGAGGCTGACAATAGTAAAATCTGAAATAATCAGAATGAGCAAAATGATAGCTTCTCAAATCATTGACTATTCCAACTATAGGAGGCAGCATAGTTATTAGAAATGTAGAAAAATAGTTTTTATGTGTTTATGTTTGAGAAAAGCAATTTACCATTTTCTGTGAGAGAAAACAGATCATACAGTTTGTATTCTGTCTTCAAATCCTTCTAAAAAGACAAAATAATAAAGTTTTTAAATATACAACTGACAAGCAGGAGCAGACCCAGAGGAGACAATAGTTTTGGGAAGCTGCAATGAGGACAGAGCAGTGAAAACTTTGTTTTGAGCAGAGGAAGTAAAAGTCAGTGAAAAGAAAGGAAGATCTCATGCAAATAAGAGGGAAGGATGAAGATAGGCACTGACAGTAATATAAACCTAAAAAGTGGAGTCTGGATACATATCTCAGCTGTACTGAATAGGAATGTGGCCCACATCTTCAGGATGCATTATAAGCAAAATTTTCCCACAGGTTCTGTTTCAGTCTTATGTAACTAACTGGAATGACACCTGAAACTCTGACCACCTATTTATATCTGAGCACTGTAGGGTCCTTCACAGGAGTCACTATAGTATGTCCCTGTCCAGAGATCAGAAGCCCAAAGTAAGCAGTTTCTAAGGTCATAGCTGTGACTGCAATAATGAAGACTTAGATAGAGTTCATACCTGCTCACCTAACTAGTGGTCACAGAGAAGGACCAGGTTGTCCTGGCTCTTATATATACCAATAAGCCATGAATAGTTCTCTTTTCTTCATTGAGTGACTCATTGGGCAAATCACGTTCTGTAAATTGTCGCATAAACCAAACTAATTAAGGGATTATAAATCATGAAGCTACACCAAAGTGAAACAATCCATCTGAAGACACCAAGAATTAGGAAAAATGCAAAGTTGTTCTTACTTTGCTGATGGGAGTGCAAATTGATACGACCATGTTGGAAACAAATTTGGAATGCCTGTTAATATTAACTTATGGAACATTTATGACTAGCAAAGTCACACATATGTATAAACACAGAGAACTGCATGGACGTTGCTATGAAAAAACAGAATCTAGCTGAGCATAGTGGTATACTCCTGCAATCCCAACACTCAAGAGGTTGAGGCAGGAGAATCAACATGAGTTGGAGGCTAGTCTGGGCTACATAGTAAATTCAAGGCAAGCCTGAAATAATGGTGAGGCCCTGCCTCAAAATAAAATAAAACAAAATAAAATAAAGACAGGTTCTTGTGTATTCATGACAACACTGTTTGTAATAACCTCAACTAAAGACTATCATAGACTGAATTATGTCACTCCTCAAATTCCTGTGCTGAAGATTCAGCATCCAGTGTGAATAAGTTTGTGAGACAGAGCATTTTCAAAGACAGTTAAACTCAAACTGGACATAAAGATCCTAGTCAAGTAGAATTGATTTGACATTCTTAAAAGAAGAATGGCTATCAGAAAGCTCCTCTCCCGTACACACACAGAAAGAGAGAGAGAGAGAGAGAGAGCCATGTGAGGACCACAAAGTGACAAAACCTGAAAACCACAAAGAGAATCCTTATCAGAACTCAAGTCAGCTGGTACTTTGGTGTGGAAGCCCTAGTCTTCAACACTATGCTAAAGTGAATTTATATTGTTTTACTCACCCTACCTGTGGCCTTTTGTTATGCTCATCTGAGCAGATTCATGTGGTATCCAAAAATTCATGGCTGTGGCATAGAAAAATGATGGCTCCTTTCTGCCACAACCATGTTCAACACACAGGGGAAATCTCACAAACATGATGTTGATAGAAAGAAGTCAGGGACAAGAGTATGTGCTTCAAGTGATATAAAACAGGAAAGTGAAAAAACTAACACATGCTGCCAAGAGCCGGGTTAATAGTTACCATTGTGAGTAGATAAGCAGGGAGGGAGTAGTGGGCAAGGCATGGTATTGATGTCACCACAGTTTCTGGGAGGCTGAGAAAACTGTTTCTTGACCAGGAGTCAAGAAGTCAGTTTGCATAAATTAATAAAGTCATAATGTTTATATTTCATATTTCTCTGAGTACATGCTTATTTGTTTCTACACATTTATTACATGCAATTTAAAACTTAAATATTTGTACCAGTCACTAAGACATTAATACCAAATGAAGCAGACAAGATGGATGCAAATAAATTTACTATGGATTCTAAAAACTATGAAAGAATACAAATTGTCTAATTATTTTAATAAGGACTCTGTTGGATATACTAATAGAAATCTAAATTAAACTCATCTGAAGCATTCAATGAATAAATTGCAACTCATATATATCATAAAATTCTATGGGGCAAATGTTAGAGCTTCAAGTACAATCTCTTATAAGGACAGTGTAGATAAATGATTGACTCATAGTCAATCTTACACTGACATATAGATAGCTGAATGGATAGCCACCTGAATCTTCAATCACATCATCCTTACTATGATTTGTTTTGCATATGGTTTGAATGTGCTCCCTAGAGATCTGTGTGCTGGGAGCCTTTCCAGCATGGCTTCATGACAAACTGCTATAAAATAATGATGTGGGCCTATTGTGATGTAATTAGGTCATCTGTAGCACCATCCTCAGGAGAGGTCATGTAATTCTCATAAGACAAGGATTGTTCTAGGAAGAATGGTTATTACGAAATGAATTGAGCCTGGCCCTTGCCAGGTCTCTGGCTGCCTGTCTCACCATCTACTCTTTTCTAAACAAGCTCTCACCACTGAAATGCAATGAAGTCCTCACATGGGCAAGCAGAAGCCAGCATCATGTTCTTGAACCCCCAGAGCCGTGAGGCATATAATCCTCTCTTCTTTATAAAGTTCCCAAACTCTGACATTTTGTTACAGCTTCTAGGGGAGAAACACCCATATTATCTGATACACTGCTGCCTTCTGGTGGACATCAGGCAATACACAAGGGAAGACTGATGTGGTTTGTTCCTACAGAATATGGGCTACTATGATTTCTTTTTGTTGTTGTTGTTTTTTGTTTGTTTGTTTGTTTTAAAGTTTCATTCAGGTCAAGGTGTAAAGACCAGCTCCCCAGGTCCCCAAGGTATGCTACAGCAACCTCATAAACATGACCCAGGCAGCTATCTGGGTTGGGCCCTCATCACCCTGCACATTCATGGCCATGGCTCCTCCACATCAATTCTGTTTCCCCACTTATTGAACCTTCAGTCCAGTATTGAGTTCTCACCCAATCAAGGAACATGAAACTCTTCATCAGTGAATCCACTTGTATTTGTATTCTGACACAGTTGAATGCAAAGCCTACCGTGTAGGTTTTCCTCTCCCTGCCTTTCCCTTCCCAGAAAACAAATAAGGTACATTCTCAGCATGTATGTTAACAAAGCATGAGAACTGTGACTGAGTAGGATAGATACCAGGAGAGGGAAGGAAGGTTCCTCTGAGCCTGAGTCATCTCGGAAAGCACTAGGACGGTCAGCATCCCAGGGGTGAGGCCTAAGCCTGAATCTCCTCTCTATGGTGGGGAAGGGGAGACTTGGGCTAGGAGGAAGGAGCACTGGATTTCAGAACTGGGGGAAGGGCTCAGATTACAAAGGGCCCCCTGCAGAATCGAAGAAACATGGAGCCCTGGTAGGCAGCCTTTGTATGAAGCTTTGTAGGAACATGCCCAGAAATCACCAAGATTAGAAAAGAATGAAGTTCAGAGTTTAGCCTTTTTAGGTCATGAACATTCAACATTCAGATCATTTTGGCTCTTGCAAATGCTATAAAGACCTACGTATGATATTGGCTTCTTATTGAACCGTACAATTGTTGTAACTCTACTCAAATTCTATAGTACCTCATCACCAGCAGCCCGGAGTCTCCTGCTGGAAAGAAGACAACTTTCCCTGTCACACTGCTGTTTTCTACTTGATATTAGGTGATACACGGGGGACTATGTATGTGGTGTGGTTCATCCCTAAAGTTTTGTTTTATTGTGATTTAATGAATTAGATCAGAAATTATTTGAAATGAAAGGGGAATAATTTTATTCTTTTAAATAAATTATTTTATAAATAGATGATTACATATTTTAAGTTTTTGCAATGATGAAAGTATTGACATGACTGAGACATGTAATATGTGTTCTGATTGTGTGACTTTTAAAGAAAGTGGATTTGCAGTACTGGACATGGTGCCCCATACCTGTAATGTCAGCATTCTGAGGCTGAGGCAGAAAGATTGCAACATTGAGTTCTTCTTGGGCTACCTAGTGACTTAGAACCTGTTCTAGAATAAAAATAAAAAGGTTCACCATGGAGCTCAGTTGTAAGGCCAGAAGAAGAAAGAAAGAAAAATAAAGAGAGAGAGAGAAAAAAGAAAGAAAGAAAGAAAGAAAGAAAGAAAGAAAGAAAGAAAGAAAGAAAGAAAAGAAAAGAAAAGAAAAGAAAAGAAAGGGTATCTGGCATTTGACTCATTTAATCTTCCAAAAATCTGAGTGCCATAAATAATAATGAAAATGAACACAGTAAAATCCAAAGTTTTTCATCAAATTATGTTCATAAATATAAAGGATGTTAAACCAGTGTTTTTTATCAATTCTAGCAACTTGGAAAATAAACACATAACAACGTCCAGTCAGTGATTCTGAATCAGATGTGTATCAAAAAGTTTGAAAACTGAAAAAAAAAGATGTGTTGATCTCATTCAAGTTCCATGAAAACTTTTCTTCAGTTGTACTAGAGAATGACCTAACCACCTGCATTTTGAACAATCCCTCCAGAGAATTTTTCAATATTAATTTATCCAATATTAATTTGGCTATTAGTATCTGTGTGATGTATCTTTTTTCAATATACATTTTACATATTTGCTTATGTTTATAATGTCTTTTCACCCAAAGTTTCCTTTGCAAGTCAAGACTGATGATACTACTTTCCCACCAGAAAAAAAGAAAAGTTTTATTCCACACAATTCTTGCAGCCTTTAATGTGCAAGGTACAGGCCACTCAGAACAGATCCATGTGGTTTAGAAGAGCAAGAAAAGACAGGCTGGGGTATTCATGTGGTTGGAAAAGGGACCATGGTGATGTTTGTAAGGTTTGTATATTCCCCTAGGGCCAAAGGAGAAGCACTCAGGCTTTCTTACCAGCTTCTCCAGACAAGTGTCAGGAAGGATCAGAGGAGTGCTGAGGTTAAATGTCTTCATCAGACAACTATAAAAAAATACAAGTATCAGTCTATGATGCAGCATATATTGGGGGTTTGCCTTTTAAATTCAATCTGATAGTCTCATTTTACTGATGTGCTTATTGATTTTTGTTTTATACCAGAACTTGTTTTCTTTTTAAGTATTGTTCATTTTCTCCTATTTGCTTGCTTTGACATTGAAGGTTTTGAAGATTCAATTTTATTTTCCTTATTTGGTTACTATACAGGCCTCTTTTTAGAAATCTTCAGTGATTATCCTTGGTATACAATAACTGACTTCAAATGATCATACTACACATTCAAACAATGCAATATCAACTAAATGAAATTTTAAAACATTGACACAGTGGTTTTTAAACTACTGACTTCCATATTTTGCAGTATTTTTAATAATGGTTTATCTAAGGCTTTAGCATGGAACAAGCAGATTTCTATAGCTTGGTATGAGTCTGTGCTTCTACTGAGGAAAGTTTTCGGTAATGTTGGTCTAGTCTCAAAGAAGACATCCCCTGTCCCATGGTCTATGAGGTGACTTTCTCCATGAACCTGCTCTTCCCTAGGAGTGAAAGGTCTCTAAGGATCTTGATCCAGACATCTAAACCAAACCAGAAGGGACAGAATTTTAAGTTTTTCCTTTTTCTCTTCCTCAATAGTTCTCCACCAAGGACCCCCAAAAAAGTTTGTGTTCCTTTTTCTGTGATTATTTTCGATTTTGTTGTTTAGTAGAAACTGGTCTGAGCAAGATTCCATGCCTACACATTAGAGACAGGTTTTCCCCAATCTTAACACCTCTCCACACACTTTCTCATGTTCACCTGACAGATGTCTATGGAGAAGAGTCTGTGGTGGGCGCAGATTTCCATTTCCCGCTGTGGTGCCCAAGAATTTTATGTTTTCACACTAGTCTACACTTGGCATTTGCCACTTTCATAAACATTTTAGAGAAATTCTCACAAGAATGAGCCTGTAGGAGAAAACTGACCAGTGCTCACATCTTGCCTCTCCTCCAATGGCTCATCTTCTTTTAGATTTCAGGGTGGTCATTCACCAAGTCACCACTGCAAAGATGTCTACTTCCCATGGTGCCTCTCATCACCTATCTCTATCTGAAGATGATTGATTCATCTCCAACTCAACACAGAGACACTAATTTTTGTGTCAAAATCAACATTTATCTCCAAATTTATTAGATAGACATTCCCCATCCCTGAACACTGCCCACCATAAAACAATTCTTCAGCCACTACAGACATATACAACCTTGGTCTACAAACATTTGCTATACAATACACCTGTGTTAACAGTCTCAGGACCCTGAAACTGGCTGTGTCTCCTTTTCAGAGCTCTATATGTTCTTTCTGGGGTGGATTCACCACTGTCTTCTTGGCGAGAACCTCGGTCTGGAAAGCCACCTCTTTATCTTTCAGTTTCTGGGCAGCCTGGGTGGTGGCACCAATCTGCAGGTATCCTTCCTTTTGGTCATACTCTGGCCAGTAGGGCAGACCCTCCCCATTGGGGTTCCTGGGAACAGAATCAGAGAAAAAATATTCAAAGAATTCCATGGACCACCTCCCCATTTTTCTGAGACTTTAAGCTTTCCAGTGTCTTATCTCTACAAAGAGACCCATGCACTTCCAGAGATGGACACAACTCCATCTCCTCAAGCAACTTGTGCCTTTATAGGAAAGTCTCACTGTCACAGTGCTGTGGTCTCAAAGTCTGATGTCTGATGACTCCAGTTGTAGAAGACACCCTATGCCAGCAGGTATGCCCACCCACACACCGCCACCCATCCTTTTCCAATTGTGCCACCAGCCTCACCCAGTCCGAGCAAAGTTGGCCCAGAATTTCATCACCATCTTGCTCAGGTTTATCTCCTCTTCTGAGGCACCATCTGTGCAAAAGAAGTAAAAACAAACAAAAAACCCATTAGTATTCAAAGTGTGGTTGGTTGGGCCAACAACATTTCATCACAGGGGATTTGTTAAAAATTCAGACTCTTGGCCTTTATTCCTGATGTATAGACTCAAAAGTTTGTATGTAAGAGGATTCTGGCTTTATGTGTACTTTAAACTTGCGAATCATTTATACAGGACTTGATCATGGACCCGAAGTTCATCCATATGCTGGCTGCTTTGTCTTCTCTGTCTGCCTCTTATGCTCATCGTTTCAATGCCATATACCAGGTTTCCTGCAGCTTAAAAAGCTGATGGATGTTGTATGCATTTTAATTTTCCTATGTGCATCTACATCTCAAAGTCTAAAAAACTTCATATCAACAAAGGACCTGAAGAACCACCCAATAACCAGAGGCACATGTATATTCTGAACAGTCCTGAGATGGATCACAGGTCAAACTCAAAGATATACTATATTCGTGAAAAAAATTTGTTAAGTATATTATTAAATATATAAAGGTAAAAATACATGTTTTGGATATATGAAATGACAGACAGGGACACAGATACATACGGTATTTGACTCAAGATTAGCCCTACTTTTAACCATCTCCTCACTCACATTATGGCAGACTCTAATGAGTAAAAAGTAATAGCCTTTTTGCTTTCAAGCAGGGCCCTGAAAAAGAGCCAATTCCTCTCTCACTTATATGTCAAGACTGTGTGGGTCACTATGAATGAGACATATGAGCACACATCTTCTTTCATGCATGTGAAGGCAAAAGACAGGTTATGTTCTACCTAACAAAGTTTATTCCTTTGTTTTGGAATCAGGAATCTAAGAGAAGCAGAGAAGAAGATACTTGCTGAAGGTCATCACACAAAGAATGTTAGGTCTCTTAACTCCAAGTTCATAGTCAAAAAAGAGCCATTTATCTCACTTATGAGTATGGTCTCAAGTCATGACCATTTACTTATAAAAGTCTCAATGCAATCTTTCTTAATAGCTGAGTAGTACTCCATTGTATAAAAATACCACATCTTTTTTATCCAGTCTTTCATTGATGGGCACTTGGGTTGTTTCTAAGATCTGGCTATTACAAATTGTGTTGCTATAAACATGGGTGCACAGATATCACTGTGGTATTATGTTTTCAATTCTTCTGGGAAAATGCCCAGAACTGGAATAGCTGGGTTGAATGGGATCTCTAATCCTAGCTTCTTGAGGAATCTCCACACTGATTTCCCCAGTGGTTGTACCAGTCTAAACTCCCACCAACAGTGGAGAAGAGTTCTTTTTTCCCCACAACCCCTCCAGCATTTGTTGTCGGTTGATTTTTTAATCTTGGCCATTCTTTCTGGAGTGAGATGGAATCTCAGTGTTGTTTTAATTTGCATTTCCCGAATGACCATTGATGTTGAACATTTTTTCATATATTTATTTGCCATTTGTATTTCTTTGTCTGAGAAGTGTGTATTCATCTCAGATGCCCATTTTTGGATCCACATGTGTAAATACCATATTTTCTCCCTAGTGTAAGAAATGGAAAAAGTATATATGATCCAAAATCTATAACAAATACTATGTAAGGGTAAAAAGCAGCTCAAAGAGCAAAAGTAATTGGGAAGGGAAAAGGGGGAAAGAGAAAAGGGAAAATGAAAAGATATAAATCTGTATATATGTATATGTAAGATAACTAAAATGAACACACTGCTGAATGTATTCATTATTGAGAAAGAACAATTAATACTCATATGATTGGATCAGTTTTACATGTCTATATCTGTTAATGTAAGTAACCATTTTGAAGATAACAATACGCAGTATTGCAACCATTGTCAAGTTTCTATCATCCTGTTTTGTAATCCTGCAGTGTTACTGTTGTGCATTTACTCTAGTC
>RJWM01050711.1:0-10534 GCA_004363535.1 Dasyprocta punctata
CTTACAGCCTAGGTTTAATGTTGGATCCTTCAGGCTATCTCACCAATTTTCTTCCTGAAGTTTTCCCATGGGAGGTGTGGATAGGTTTGGAACCCTCAGGCTACCTGCGTTTTATACAGTGTCACTACAGTTTGGATCTTGAGAGTTCCCCAGAAGTCCATGTGTAAAGGGGAATCTGGAATTGTGCTCTGGGGAGATGGCAGAACCCCTAGGAGCTGGGGCCTAGAGGGAGTTCTTGGGCCCTGGGATGGGTTCTGGAGGGCCTGCTGAGACCCAGCCTCTTCTGTTCTTTCATTTCCTGGCTGTCAGGTGAGCAGTTGCCCACTGCGCATGCCCACCATGACAGGCTATCTCACTACAGGCCCAAAGCAGCAAAGCCAACCAGCCATGGCTGGCGCCTCTGAAACTCTGAGCTAAAATAAATCTTGTTGTGTGTGAGTTAACTGCGTCAGAGATTTTGTTATGCTGGTGGGAGAAAACTCCAGGCAAAATCACAGAAGCAGAGGAGAAATTTCATTTTATCTATGCATGAGGAAAGAAGGTTCAGACTGAATACTTTGTTGTTGTTGTTGTTGTTGTTAAACATGGTTTTTTGAGACAGGGTCTTGCCATGTACGTCAGGTTAGCCTTGAACTCACTATAGCCCAGGTTGGTCTCAAACTCATGGCAATCCTCCTGCCTCAGCCTCCTGAGTACTGGGATTATATGTGTGCATCACTATGCCAGGTTGCAGACCTAGAACTTATGACCTTGTTCATGATGATATGATAATTAAATTCCTCTACTTCCAAAAAGAAATGAAAGTGGTACTTAGATATTTCTCTAATTCCTGTTCCCAGCAGAAAAGCTTTTGCAGGGCTTGGTACTATAAGACTTGTAATCTAACCAAGAGAATACAAAGGCAGGTCCTTTATGGGGCTTATTTGTTCACACATTGACTCAGAAAATACTTATCTAGGTCTTCCTTTCTCCTCTTATTGGTAAATGCCTGCTCCTGCTCTCTTGAATGTATGGTCCAGTGCATAAGATGGTTTGGTTTTTAAGGAAGTGTCTTACTATTTAGTCCAGGGTGATCTTCAACTCACTACATAGCCCAGGCTGGCCTCGAATTTATGGTGATCCCCCTGCCTCAGCATCCCAACTGCTGGGGTTAGAGGCAGGCACCACCACTCCCAGCATTCTTTTTTTTTTTTTTTTTTTTTTTTTGCAGCACCAGGGATTGAACTCACAACCTCGCACCTGCCAGGGCAGGCGCTTAAGCCACTGAGTCATACTTCCGGCCCTAGTTTTTTGAAGCAGGCTCACACTATGTAGCTCAGGCCGGCCTTGTGCTCATGTTGTATCCCAAGCTGGCCTCGAACTCACAACGCTCCTCCTACCTCAGCCTCCCAAATGCAGGGATTAAAAGCATGCGCCACCATGCCCGGATCCAGCATTCTTGTAAGTGTTTGAATTGTGAACTTACCCCACCAATTTTTAATAAAAGACCATACTATCTTAGTCCATTTTGTGTTGCTGTAACAAAATTCTGAGGATGGATGCTTTATAAAGAAAAGAAGTTGATGTAACTCAGAGGTCTAGAGATTCAGACACATGGTACTAACACCTGCTTGGCTCTGGTGAGGGCCCCATGGTGGAGGGAGCCTATGGGAAAGGAGAGAGAGGTCATGTGGCAAGACAGGAAATGAAAGACCAGGGACAGGGGAGGTTTACTCCTTACACATCAACCCTCACTCTCAGGAACTAACCCAGCCCCTGAGACCAGAACTAATTCTTTCTCAAGGCAGGACCCAGACATCTCAGTCCCACCACTTAAAAGTTTCCCCTCAACCCCTCCACCCTGCATACCAAGGTTCCGGCACAGGAACCACATCCAGACCACTGTCAAACTACTGGTTTTTGGACATAGGTATTTGGCAAAGGTTTTCTTGAAAATGGATGAAGTTAGTCTGTTTACTTAACAAAAACAACTGACTATGTTTTGTGACACTGAGGATTTGAGCTGTCAGGAGAAAAGTAGAATTGGGGACTGCTGTGTCCAAGTCGGTGAGTTTGAGGGTATCTCAGTATTTTAAGACTTTCTAGTGAGATGACTAGGATATTAACAAGTTGGCTTATTACTGTTGTTTTGTGTTTTGGCTCATTGGTTTTGTGTTGACCTGAAATGCACCAACATTTAAGCAACCAGCATAACTTAACAAACCAGTTGTCTTGGTTATTTACTTGTGGCTGAGACACAGTACTTGACACCCACAACATAAAGGCTGGAAGGTTTATTTGGGCTCGCAGTTTATAGAGGTTTTAGTCCACAGTTGGCTGGCTCCAATGCAAGGCGACATGGCAGAGGAGAAACAGCTCATGGCATGGTAGGCAGGGGGCAGAGAGGGGTGGGGGAAGGCAACTGGCCCCTTCCAGCCATGTCCCAATGCCAAGTCCTCACCCGGGCTCCATTGCCCATGTAGCTATAAACTCATTAGTGGATTAACCCACTGATAAGTATCACACCCCTGTGATCCAATCACTTCCCTAAAGCCTTACCCGGGAGCACATGAGGCTCTGGGGGGCCACTTAGATGTAAAGCATAACAGCGACATTATCCAAGTGACAAAGCGTGATGCAACGAAAGCACACTTGAGCAAAGGACCCATTCCTGTGCAAGGGAGACCAGTGGGGTTTTTTTTTCAGTGTAACTTACCCTGTCAGACTGACCAATCCAGGGTCTCGGTTCATGCAGGCGCACTCTTTGCAGTACCTGTGTCTTTTTGTTATACGTCAGTATACCAGATAGACTTAAGTCAGAAACTGCCTTTGCCAAACAGAGTGCAGGATTATTTACAGAAGCACTACTGGAAGATTGAGAACCCTGCATCTTGCACTGTGGGAAAAAAGAAAGAAAGAAAGAAAGAAAGAAAGAAAGAAAGAAAGAAAGAAAGAAAGAAAGAAAGAAGAGAGAGAGAGAGAGAAAGAAAGAAAGAAAGAAATTGAATACAGTTAATAAAGTTGCATTGCCATCCAAATACTTTGCTGCCATAACTATTTTAGTTTTGTGTGTAATAGTCACCAATTTTTTAGGGGTGGGGAAGCATCTGCAAGGTGTCTTGGGTTTATTTTGGTTCTTTCAAAAGCGATGTCTTTAGGTTCTAGAAATGTCTATTTTAATGTATCATATGAAAGGTGATTATTACAGTTTCAGATTCCAAATAGTAACTAACCTTTAAAAACATTTCCACAGTGGTTGTAAATGCTAATGAAGTACTCCAGCCTTTTCTGTTCATGCACCTGTGAAAGACAGTATTTTCTTCCTGACATCCAAACCAAATGACATAGAGCAACAGACTGAATGTAGGAGGAGACACAAAGACCAGGATGTGTTTGGCCAAGTCAGACAATAAAGAAATCTCCCCAGGCAGCTTAGCAAAACCCTGTCTTAAAAAAGAGGGGAGGGGGTTGGAGTTATATCATAGTGTGAAAGTCCTGAGTTTAATCTCCAGTAGTACAAATGAGAGAGAGAGAGAGAGAGAGAGAGAGAGAGAGAGAGAGAGAAAGAAAAAAAGAAAAAAGATTTCCAAAATGTTAAACAATACTAATCATCAAAGTATTTTTATTTAAAAATAGCTGTTTTTCATTTTTTTTTTTTTATACTGGGAATCAAACTTACAACCTCGCACCTGCCAGGCAGGTGCTTACACCACTGAGCTAGATCCCTGGCCCTACTTTTTGAGATAGGGTCTCACTATGCAGTTCAGGCTGGCCTTCTGCTCACTTTGTAGTCCGGGCTGGTCTGAAACTCACAATGATCCTCCTGCCTCAGCCTCCCGAGTGCTGGGATTATAGGCGTGCACCACAATGCCTGGCATATTTATTATTTTAAATGACCAAATAAACTATAATTATTTTTCTAAACTAACAATATATTTTTTCTAAACAATATTAAAGGAAGGCCAGGGATATATCTCACTGGCATAAGTCCCTGTCTGGCAAGTGCAAGGTACTGAGTTCACTTCTCAGTACCTATTCAAAAAAATATTTAAAGCTTCAAATTTAATTTCCAGTATTTTGAAATAAATACTATTTTAAATCTTCAACTTTATTAATATCAATTAGCATTTAAAGCCAGGTATGGTGGTGTACACCTGCAAACTCACTACTTGGGAGGCTGAGGCAGGAGGATTGCCATAAATTCAAGACCAGCTAGAGCTTCATACTGAGTTGAAGACTGGCCTGAACTGTATAGCAAGACCCTGTCTCAAAAATAAATAAATAAATAAATAAATAAAAATAAATAAATATGTAAGCCGGGCGTGGTGGCGCAAGCCTTTAATCCCAGCACTCGGGAGGCTGAGGCAAGAGGATTATTGTGAGTTTGAGACCAGCCTGGGCTACAAAGTGAGTTCAAATCCAGCCTGAACTGCATAGTGAGACCCTGTCTCAAAAAATAGGGCCAGGGATTTAACTCAGTGGCCTAAACACCTGCCTGGCAGGTGGAAGGTTATGAGTTCGATCCCTGGTACAAAGAAAAAAAGACTAAATAAGTAAGTAGTATTTCTTTTCACACACTATAAAAGTCTCCCTATTAATGTGTACAATTCAGTGTGTTTTTATTGTATTCTCCAGGTTGTATAAAAATCACCTTCCTCTAGTTCCAAAATGTTTTCATTATTCTAAGGAAGAAGCTAGAAACCATCCATTGGCAATCACTTCTCACGGGCCCTGCTCCTTCTGGAAATTCCTAATGCGCCTTTCTACCATTGCTCTGGATTTGCCTAATTTGAACATTTCCTGCAAATGGAACCATACGATATGTGGCTTTTTGGTCTGGCTCCTTCCTCTTAGCATAGTATTCTCAAGGGTCAGGCACATTGTAGCACACATCAGTACTCCACCCCTTTCATGGCCAAATAATATCCCATTGTTTGGTAAGCAGCTGCTTCTCATAATTTGTGGTAGTTATGTTCTATAAAGTCACCACTGATGTTGAATTAGCAAATACTAATCTGTTTCTCCTAGGGAAATAGAGAATTAGGTTCTGGTGGGCTCTAGTTACATTTCCACCAACCAGGCAATTCGTGTTTGCTTGCGTATTTCTACCCGAAGACACTTCATTTAATATCATTATTCATTCATTAACACTGAACTAACTCATGGCCAGTGGCATGGTAAATCATTCCTGACCCATCTATTTTCTCCATGCAGAATACAGTGCATCTTTCTTGTGCTCAGGAAAATTAAATAAAACATCATTATTACATACCGGGGGCTATTTTAACCAGCAAAATCACCAACGAAAGCAAAGAAAAAGAAAGAAAGAAAAGAAAAGGAAAGCAATAATAACAAAACCAAAGACTATGGCACTAAACAGATCATGAAAAGAAACATTTGTTTGTAATGGAAGCATTAAAACAAGAGGGCAGAGTGTGGGCTCAGCTATAAGCCAGCCCACATCAAGGGACACACGTTTTTCACCATTCTGTGCCCATCCATGAATGACTGCAAAGCACGGCAAATATAAATCAATACTTACAGGGCGTTAAAATAAATTTTAGCAAGTAGATGAAGTTACGAGTATGAGCTCACCAGTAATGAAGACTGATGCACCACGTTTGTCCATCCATTCCTCAGCTCACAGATGAGTGCTTTTTATCCACTTTCTGGCTATCACAAGAAAGCTGGTTGCTATGTATTTCTCAGCATGAGTTCTGTGCAAACTTAGGTTTGCAGAGCTCCTGAGTATATATGCAAGAGTGGGATTCCTGGGCCATACAGTAATTATATGTTTAACTTTCTAAGCTACTGCTAAGCCATTTACCATGTCCACCAGCAGTGTCTGAGGGCTTCACTTTATCCACATCCACCCGGAAAATAGCTATTATCCATCGTTTTGGCTGGACCATTGTTATGGGGGAAGCGGTATTTGTGTTTCCCTGCTAGACAATGATGCTGAGCACTTTTTCATTTATTTATTGAGCACTTGTAGACCTCCTTTGAAATGTCTGTTCAAATTTTTTGCTCCATTTTTAAATTGAGTTCTCTTTTTGCTACAAGTTGTGTGAAATATTTTTAGATTCTAAATACTAGATCTCTTTCAAATATATGACTTTACAAATACTTTCTCCCATCCTTTGGATTGTCTGCTCATTTCTATGATTTTTAAAATACAAAAATTGGAGGCGGGTGTGGTGTTGCATACCTATAATCCCAGCACTTGGGAGCGTGAGGCAGGAGGGTCATTGAGGCCAGTCTGGGTCACAAAGTGAGTTCAAAGCTAGCCCAAGCAACACAGTGAGACCCTGTCTCAAAAAAAAAAAGTTAAAGTTTAGTTTTGGTGAAGACCATTTTGCCTACTTTTTTTCTTTTCCTGCCGGCAATTTTAGTGTCCCATCTAAGAAACTCTCACCTAATCCATAATCGTCAAGATGGATTAATTCTTATTAAAGATTGCTTTGACTATTTTGAGTCCCTTCCATATCTAGATGATTTTTAAGAACTTCTTTCAATTTCTGCAAAGAAACTAGTTGCAATTTTTAAAAGGATTGCTATAAGTCTACAGATCAATCTGAGGAGTTCTGACATTTTAATTTTATTGTCTTCCAATCCATGAGCCTGGAGTGCCTTTCTAATTTATTTCTTTCATTTATTTATGGTTTGTAGTTGTCAGTGTATAAGTCTTGCACACTTAAAAAAATGTATTCCTAAGTATTTTATTATTTGATGCTGTCATAAACAGAATTGTTTTCTTAATTTCATTTTCAGTTTGTTCATCATAGGGTACAGAAAGAAATCTGATTCGGGTATGTCAATCACTCTAATATTACACATGTAAATGTCCTGCAACCAAAACTGTGAGAGCCAGTGCTCTAATGAGACAGAATTCACATTCCAATTGCCTGCTACAGTGATATTAATTAATCTTCCTTCCCTGGGAATTACGTTAGCTTGGTTTTGGGAAAATGCTACCGACCTTGGCTAATCCATAAACGCACAACATGTCAGACTGTGGGCTCAAGTAAACCCAGGAAAAAGCAAGACTCTGATAGGCAAGTACTCCGTCTTTCAGGGGTGTAGCAGTCAGTCTGTCTCCTTATGCTCCAGAACTCTGAGAAAGCGACAGGTTCTCTTCACAGACCAATGCCGCCTGATCTTTGAGCACAGCCAGGGGAGGAGAAGCAAAGGGACCGCTCAGGGCAGCGGAGATCACTTCTTAACCTTGATCAGGGGCCGCACTCACTCTGCTACTCGCATGTGGGCTATGAACAAGCGCACAGCCCACACGCCGCCAGTCTCTAGGACTGCAAAACTATTATCCATTCTTGACGGGACCTACTCAACGCTATTTTTACTGCAGTTATTTTTCAGAGTACTTTTTAAAAATACGTGACCGTCCTTTTTTATTCTTTAGAAAGTTGTCCTGTTTTATTCTTGTTCAACATTCTCCAGACATCTTTGGGATTTATTTTCATTCTTTTTCATTACTAGGTCCTTAGTGGGATTTTGACTTGTTCAATAATGTTTTTATATTAACTTGGGAAAATTTTTATTTTCATGGTTTTTTCCAATCTGGGATTTTGGCCTGCCATTCCATCTATTCACGACATGCTTTATTTCCTATAATAAAATTTTAGTGCTTGCTTCAGATGGATTCTAAACTTTTCTCATTAAATGTCTTCATGATGCTATTTTTAAAGTGTTTGCTTTGTGAGCTCTAGGTACAACCATGATTAATATAAAGGAAATTATTGATTTAAAAAATCATATGTCCAGGCACTCTGCCAATTCTCTTATTTGTTCTAGTATTTTTAATGCATTCATTAGGAATTCCTACACATACACTTAAATTTAGATAATAACTTCATCTTTTCTTCTTTAATGTTTAAAATTCTTCACTTACTTTTCTTGTCTTATTACACAGTTAGGACCTCTCAAATAATTTTGAATTGTAGTAGTGATATTTGTTTGCCCATTATTGAAATCAGGAGCATTTGCTTTTGAAAATTTTGAAAACAATGCAAATTGTAGTACAAAACAGGCAAGTAGGTTACACCCTGTGGGATGTAATAATAATTATATTTAGGACATATAATAGGGAATAATACCATGGAAACGGATCTGCTGAGTCTCCCTGGGCTAGAAATAGAGACTTAAAAGAACTTTTCATTCCTTAAATTCTTAAAGACAGAGATGGGCGAGAGGAACCAAAAGAATCTGACGTATCCAAAATGGCAGATTAAGAGTTCAAAGTCTAGGAACAGCTGGGGAGAATGAGCGCCCAGAGACCAGCAAGCGGGATTCTTTTGGGCGGAAGCCAGAAGCACCAGCTGGGAGATAACCGCTTTGTCAAAACAGTGGCATGCAGAAGGCAAAGATGGAAAGGAAGCTGACCATGAGGGTTAACGGAAAGTCTTGACAAAGAGACTCTGGACAGTTTGGTAAGCTCGCAAAGAAGAAGCTGTGCTCGTCCTGCGGTAGCAGAGCCCTTTACCGTGTACAATGCAATCACGTTGTATACAGTTGATGCTTAATAAATATTTGTTAAAGGACTAGATGAGGAGGGAGGACAACAGCATCTCAAAAATCAAAGAAAAGGGGTAAAGTTTAATACCAAAACAGATGACTCTAAAGCCCTTTTGTTAAGTAAGAACTGTGCTGAACTACAAGATGCATACATAAAAAGTGCGCAAATCATGTGCCTCAATAGATCATCACTCCCTATGCCACTGTCCTCCCACAAGGGTAATCACAAAACAACATAGATTAATTTTAGCTATTTCAAAACTTTGTACAAATAAAATAATACAGCACATTCTTTTTTCTGCATCCAGTATCCTCTGCTCAACATTGAGCACATGAGGGGTTTCTCTGTGCTGTTTCATGTAGCAATAGTCTGTTTTTCAGTGCTGCATAGTAGTCTGCTTTAGGAATATACCACAATTTATTTTTCCACTCTATTGCTGGTAGAGACTTCTAATATTTTCAGGTTGGAACTATTGTAAGTAATGCTACTCTGAAGATTATAATACATGTCTTTGGAGAAATGTAAATATTTCTGTAGGACATACATGAAGAAATGGAATTAGCAAGTCACAGCTACTTTTATCTTCAGCCTTAATAGCTGTTCTTGGTTTTCCAAGTGGTTATGCCAACTTCCACTCCTATTAACAATGCCTAACAATTCCAATTATATTGCATCTTGGCCAGCCTACGGTTGTCTTCTGATGTTTTAGCCATTCTTGTGAATGTGTAATGGTATTGTAACATAGTTTTTAAATTTTATTCCCCTGATGACTAGTGAAGTTAAGTGAACTGGGAAGTTTGTATAATTAAATTATATCTAATGACACAAAATATCTAATGACACAAAAATACCAGAAATAAGGCCTCTGGTATTGGTTTCCTAGGACTGCTGTAACACAGAATCTCAAATTGGATGGTTTATAATGTCAGAAATTTATTTGCTCATAGTTCTGAAGGATGGAAGTCTGAACCATAATTGCCAGCAGAGCCATACTTTGCCTGAAGCCAACAGGGGAACCCTCCCTGGTCTTGGCAGTGGTGACAATTGCCATTCCTTGGCTTAAATGCCTCCCCCATTTGCCTATCTCTGTGCAGGCTTCTCTCTGTGTAACTGTCTTCACGTGGCCATCATTTTACAGAGGTGTGAGTCACACCAGTTTGGGAGCAATCCTGTCCTGGTAGCAATTCCTTTTAAGTAACTAGACCTACCCACCCTGATTCCAAATATGATCACATTCTGTAATTCTGGGGGGTTAAACCTTTGGGGAACAAAATTCAACTCATAAGATCCTCTCTTCTCTTAACAATTCAGGATGTATCCTACAGAATTTTTCTGAGCAATTTCAAATGTATATGTATCACACATATACACACACATACATCTATACTCACAAACATACATATACACACATCTATAACATGACATAACATTTTATTCCTTAAAGGTTTTATTGTGGTAAGATATATCTAATGTCAAATTTTCCATTTCAATTACTTTTTAATCTATAATTCAGTGGCATTAATTTTACCCTAGTGTGCAACCATCATCACTTTCTCCAGAACTTTTATTTCTTTTTTTTTTTTTTTTTTTTTTTTTTTGCGGCACCGGGGATTGAACTCACAACCTCGCGCCTGCCAGGGCAGGCGCTTAAGGCACTGAGCCAAACTCCCAGCCCTTCCAGAACTTTTAAAATGATCCAATATAGAAACTCTACTCATTAAACCGTAACCCCTAATACTTCTCTTATCCTAGTTCTTGATAATCTCTATTTTATTTTCTAGTTCTGTAAGTTTGACAATTATAGTTGCATCAAATAAGTAGAATCATACTTATTTGTCTGGCTTATTTCTTTTCTTTTCCTTTCTTTCTTTTTTTTGCAGCACCAGGGATTGAACTCACAACCTTGCACCTGCCAGGCAGGTGCTTAAGCCACTGAGCCAAACTCCCAGCCCTGGTTTTTTGAGGCAGGGTCATACTGTGTAGCTCAGGCCGGCCTTGCATTCACGTTGTAGCCCAACCTGGCCT
>RJWM01050712.1:0-10690 GCA_004363535.1 Dasyprocta punctata
GCAATAGAAGTCCAAAAGCAAGCAAGAGGAGCTATCCTATTTTTAGACAAAGTAGACTTTAATAGCTGGGCATGGTGGCACATGCTTTTAACCCCAGCACTCAGGAGGCTGAGGTAGGAGGAGCATTGTGAGTTGCAGGCCGGCTTGGGCTACAACGCGAGCGCAAGGCCAGCCTGAGCTACACAGTGCGACCCTGCCTCAAAAGACTAGGGCCAGGAGTTTGGCTCAGTGACTTAAATGCCTGTCTGGCAGGTGTGAGGTTGTGAGTTTGATACCAGGTGCCACAAAAAAATTTTTTAAAAATTTTAAAAATTAGACTTCAAGTCAAAACTGAGTAAAAAGGCAAAGAAAGTCACTACATGCAATGGTTAACAGAACAATACGACAGGAGAAAAATAACAATTATAAATACATACGCAGCCAACTTCATAAAACAAACACCATGGGGTATAAAAGACCAGATAATCACCAACACAGTCATAGTAGGGTACTTCAATACCCAACTCTCACAAGTAGATCTACAAGACAAAAAAATCAACAGAGAAATATCAGAGTTGAACCACACCTTTGTTGGGTTTTTGTTTTGTTTTCATTTGTTTTTGAGACAAGTTTCTACTATGTGGTTTACACTGACCTTGAACTCACTATGTAGCCCAGCCTGGCCTCGAATTTAAGGCAATCCCCCTGACTCAGCCTCTCAGATCCTAGTATTACAGATGTGTGCCACCATGCCCAGTGAACAACAATTTTGAACAAATGGACGTGATAGATATCTATGAAAGTTCTACCCAACAATAAAATATGCATTCTTCTCCGTATCACATAGAATTTTCTCCAAAGCAGACCACATACTAGCCCATAAAGCCTGCTATAAACATAAAAGAATCAAAGTTATCTCATGGATATTGTCAGATCATACCGGAATGAAACTACAAATGAGTGATGAAAGAAGCCACAGAAACCATGCAAACACATGGAGATTAAACAATACACTCTTGAATAATGAATAATAGAAAAAATTAGTTCCTAGAATCAAATTATAGTGCCGGTACAACAGACTAGAACTATGAGACACAATGAAAGAAGTACTACAAATTTATGCCAGTTAATGACCACATCAGAAAAACAAAGCGAACCCAAAAAAGTAATCTAATGATGCATCTCAAGGTCCTAGGAGAACAGGAACAATCCAAATGTGAAGCTAGTATGAGGAAGGAAATTATAAAGGCCAGAGCAGAAATTAATGAAATTGAGACCAGAAAAATACAAAGAATTTTGATTCATCGAAGAGCTGGCTCTTCAAAAGAAAGAATGGTTCTCATCAAGAACTCAAATACAACAAATGGTGACAAGGATACGGGCAGTGGGGGAGCCCTCCACATTGTCGGTGGGAATGTAAATTAGTCTGATCACTATGGAAATCTCTCAAAAAACTAAAAATAGAAAGTTAAAGACATTGCATTACAGCGATACATGCATACCCATGTTTATACCAGAAGAACTCCTAATAGTTTATTATGGTTTCTGTCTGCATGTCCCCCCAAAGTCTCCTGTGGTCAGAGGGGCTTTTGGAGGTGGCTGAATCTAGAGATGTGATTGATTCATAGTGCAATGCTGGAATTAAGGGTGCTGGGATTAACGGTAGGTGATTGCTAGAACAGTCCACTGACTGGATTGGCACTGCCCTAATCCTGGTAGACTCGATATAGTATAAGGGACAGAAACAGGTCTCACACTCTCTTGCAGTTTTGCTGTCTTCTGTCGCCATGAAATATTGCTCCTCTGCCATGTGCCACCCTACCTTGGAACCAGTTGATTATGGACTGACACCTCTATAAACTGTGAGATAAATAAACTCCCCCTTTAACTTTTGGTGTTGAGTATTTTGTCTCAGCAACAACAGAAAAGTAATTAAGACAAGTTAAATCTTGGAAGCCATCTGTATAGCCACCAACAGGTGAATATTTAAAGAAAATGTATTATCTACACACAATGGAATACTATTGTACCATAAAGAAAGATAAATTAATCATTTGTAGGAAAATGGATACACTTTGAGTCAATAATGTTAAGTGAAATAAATCAAACATGCAAGCCTATTAAATATTCCATGATTTCGCTTATACAAGAAACCCCGAGTATAAGTGATTCAAAGAGCAAAATAAAAGTTAATAGGAAGTAGAGAGATAGATATTTTACAAATGAAAAAGGGACAAAGAAGTGGAAGGAGTGGAGAAGAGAAGAGGAAGTAAAAATAATGAAGATGTGTTATGTAAACGTACTAACTCCCCATAAGGAATGTAATCACTTCTGTAAACGTGGACTGGTAAATAAAATTTCTTTAAGATCTCAGTTTGTCAGGTGTGGTGGCACATACTTGTAATTCCGGCACTCAAGAGGCTGAGGCAGGAAATTCACCGTGAGTTCACAGTGGAGAAGTACTCACCAGAGAAATGATGGCTGAATAACCAGCTCACTTACATGATTGATAAGCAAGATCAAGAAATCTTTTAAGAGCTTTGCTACCAGCCGCTGCACGGGCCTTCCACCTAAACAAAAGGCTTCCAAATTAGAAAGGAAGAAGGAAAACTACCTCTATTTGCAGGTAAGGTAATTACATGAAATCTAAAAAAGAACTCTTAAAGCTAATGCACAAGTTCAGCAAAGTTGCAGGGCACAAGACCAATATGTAAAAAGCAAGTGTATGTCTATGCGCTAGCAAGGAACCATGTGAAAACGAACAAATTAAGAATGCAGTTGCCACTTGGGGGCTGAGGTAGGTGGAGCATTGTGAGTTCGAAGCCCGGCTTGGGCTACAATGCGAGCACAAGATCGGCCTGAGCTATATAGTGCAACCCTGCCTCAAAAAACAAGGGCCGGGAGTTTAGCTCAGTGGCTTAAGCACCTGTCCGTCAGGTGTGAGGTTATGAATTCGATCCCAGGTGCTGCAAAAAAAAAAAAAAAAAAAAAAAGACAGAATCCAGTTGCCTTCATCAGTGTCCCAGAGAAGAAATATTAGGAATAAATTTATCAAAGCAAATATAAGCCTCACACACTGAACACTACAGCACGTTGTTAAGAGATTTTTTTAAAGACCTACGTAAATGCAAAGGTATCTCTTGCTCATGACTGTTCATAGCCCAAGTACCTTGGGATTTCATTTACAATGTACTTGGCTGGATTGTTGTCCCTTAGTATTATCCGAACACAGGGCCCTAAGTGGGGAAGAGGTAGAACTGAGTATCATAAATGAAAGGGGAAAGGCAGACAAAACCAAATTTTTGAGTTTTTCTCTAAACCATCTCAGTTCCATGGTCTATTGGTCAAAATTACATATGCATGTTTTTAAGAATATGTGTATTTTTATATAGTACACATATATACATGCATGTGTGATATATATTACATCTTTACATTAAATCCCATCCCTAGTATAGGTTAGTATTGTCTTCTTTGACCATTATCTATCTATCTCTCCCTCTCTCTCTCTCTTCTGCTTTTTTGAGACAGAGTCTCATTATATAGTTTGGGCTGGTCTTGAACTCACTGTACAGCACAGGCTGGCCTTGATCTCACAGCAATCCTCCTGTCTCAGCCTCCAAGTGCTGCGATTATAGGTGTGCACCACAGACCCTGACTCAAAAAATAGGGCCAGGGATTTAGTTCAGTGGCGTAAGTGCTTACCTGGCAGGTGTGAGGTTGTGAGTTCGATCCCTGGTACCAAAAAAAAATTAAAACCAACCTTGCCAGGTGTGGTGGTATACACCTGTAATCCTAGCACTCGGGGCATCTGAGACAGGAGGATCCCAAATTCAACCTCAACTGGGAAATTTTATTTTTTTTACTTTTATTTATTTTTATTTTTATTTTGTCTTTTTTAAGACAAGGTTTCAAACTGTAGTTCAAACTGCCTTGAACTCATTTGATAGCCCAGGTTGGCCTCAAACTTGCAGTGATCCTCTTGCCTCAGCCTCCTAGGTGTTGGAATTACAGGCTATGCCCAGCCATATCAGTTGGGCAATTTAGCAATTTAGTGAGACCCTGAGGAGAAGCTCAGTGGGAAGGCCCTGGGTTTGATCTCCAGTACTAGAAAAAACTAAATAAATAAAACAAAGTTAAAATCACATTTTGGGGAGGCTGAGGTAGGAGGAGCATTGTGAGTTCAAGGCCAGCTTGGGCTACGACGTGAGCGCAAGGCCAGCCTGAACTACATTGAGAAACCCTGTCTCAAAAAAGTAGGGCCAGGAGTTTGGCTCAGTAGCTTAAGTGCCTGCCTAACAGGCGTGAGCTTGAGTTCAACTCC
This sequence comes from Dasyprocta punctata, assembly GCA_004363535.1. Classification (NCBI taxonomy): domain Eukaryota; kingdom Metazoa; phylum Chordata; class Mammalia; order Rodentia; family Dasyproctidae; genus Dasyprocta; species Dasyprocta punctata. Next base: position 4,304 of record RJWM01050712.1, read on the forward strand.
CAGTGCCACAAAAAAAAAAAAAAAAAATACATTTCAGAGGGGGGGATATAAGGGTAGGGAAGGATTCTTGATATGTATGCATTTTCTCCAGAATTAATGCAATTATTATGTATCATAAACATATGCTAACTTAAAAAGCAGATATTAATGTGCAAAAATAAATAAATAAAACCACATTTCTAAATCTCTTGTGGCACCAGTAGCTGAGGGCCTTTCTTCTTGCCTGGAGCAATGCGTGAGAATCCTCATTATAGTCTCTTCTAGTCCTGCGGCTCTGAAAATTTACAACAGATCCTTAGGACAATGAGGAAAGGCCACGGAGAAGAATCTGAGAGATGCCACAGAGATACTGTTGTTTCCAGGGAATATGTGATCCAGGTATAAATTCCAAAATGGTAAATGCCATTAGGAGATAAGATCAAACACAAGATTTAGTTACATTTCTATGCCCTGGCAAGAGACAATCACATATACGTTTTATTTATCTTTATAGCAGAGTAATATAGTTAGCTGAGTTTGTCTTTAGTCTGATTTCTTTTTTAGATGGTCTCGATATGCAGATCAGGCTGGCCTTAAATTCCCTATGTAGTAGCCCAGACTGACCTTGAACTCACAGTGACCCTCCTGCCTCAGCCTCCCAAGTGCTGGGCTTACAGGTGTGACCACCATGCCTGGCTAGTCTGGTTTCTGATTAACTCTATTTTTAAACCACAGTTTCCTCATTTGTGGGTCTGTTTTTACTTTTTACCTCGGTGACCTGAAGCAAATGTTCAATTTATATTTTTCAAGAACAACACCTCAGTTTCTTTCATATGAAAATTCTCTAGGTTGCCTTACAAATTAGGACAATTTAATGAAGCAGAAAACTACTGGGTCATAATATTTCCCATTCTCAAAAGAAGATAATGTGTAGTTTTCTCGCATTTAATATGGTGCCGGAGAACCCTGAAATCAACAAGATTCTTTAACTTCAGACTGAGGATTTAGCTCAGCAGCATAAGCACCTTCCTGGAAAGCATGAGGTTGTGAGTTCAATCCCTGGTATCAAAAAAGAAAAAAAAGATCCTGTAAATTGTTTCTTTCCTCTAGCATAGATGTTTGCAGATTTTTGCCCCTTTGGCTGTCATAGAAAAAAATTTTTGTTTGCCCGACATACCTTGAGGTACATGACTGACATTACTTCTACTCAACAGGAGTCAGGTACCCTTATTTCTAAACACTTGGACTATCATGTCCCTCTGTTTCTAGAAAAGGCAGCTCCCTAGAGGTTTGCCTGGAGCAGCAGCAGACATCATGCAGGAGAAAAATAAACTTTTGCTACATGAATATGAAGCCATTCAAGCTTGGAAGTTGTTTATGACTCCATCATAAACTAACCTTTCTTAACTGATAGAATATAGCTGTTTCCATCGATTTTATCTTTTTTACACTGATTTTGATCTTACTAATTTTGCAGAAAGGACTTTAAATCAGTGCACATCTTCCTTCACTTCAAGTAAAGTTTTCTTCTATTATCTCTTAAGTCTTTGCTTCTTCTCTTATTCTTCTGGCCTGTCTTTCCCAAACATGACCAATACATTTTCCATCTATTCCTTATTATATTGTAGATCATTTTATAATTCAGTTCCTTTTCTCTCCACATTTTGGAAAATATTATTTTTCTTTCTTTTTTGGGGGGGTATTTACACATTGCTGTGATATGATGGGAAAATATTTTAAAGTTCGTATTCCATTACAGTAATTATTACCACACCATCAACTGTGACAAGAATACTGGCAGTCAGGGCCACAGATATAGCTCAGTGGCACAGCACCTGCCTAGCAAGCATGAGGTCTTGAGTTCAAATCCTGGTATCAAAAAAAAATAGATAAATACTGGCTGTCAGGTGTATGCATGCCCCTTCCCTGTGCCAGATAGAAATGATTTTTAAAAACTCCAGGAGGAAATGACCAATTGATGAGAAAAGTACTACAGATTCTGAGAGTTAGGGGTCCTTCAAAAACTGCAAAGCCTCTTTCCAATTATTCCAAATCTATGGTCCTCAACTAGAGGTGATTTGCCCCCACCCCAGAAGAAATTTGTCAATGTCTAGAGAAATATGTCATAATAATTATGGGGTGGTGCTCTTGGAACCTAGTGAGCAGAGGCCTGGGATGCTCCTGAATATCCTGCCACGCACACGACAGCCCCTGGAACCAAGATGAATTCAGCCCAGAAGGTCAGTTAGCACCAAAGTCAGAAACTCTGTTCTAGCAAACCACATACACCCAAGAGTTTCCTATCAGTTTTATGTTTTGGTCTTTCTTCTTTTGCTTTTCATTTTTAAAAAATTTGCAGTGTCACAGGGCCTGCCTGACAAGCACAAGTTCATGAGTTCAATTCCTGGTTCAGAAGCACACACATTCTATGCTTTTACTTACAAGAATTTTCCAGGAGAGACAAAGCAAATCTGCATGAAAGAAATCAGAGTAAGGATTGCCTTTGGGATCAAAGTGGTGATGAAAATATTCCCCATACTGTCATGGGAGTGGGTTACAACATTCGCTGAAACTCCTCTGATTGCACATTTAAGACCTCTATGCATCACCACAGATCGACTTTACCTCAATAAAAAGGCTTTTAAAGAAGATGAAAAGAGAGAAAAGATGAGACTTTGGAGGATGGATTCATAAAGCCTAACACTGACACAGGAAAAACTCCACAGAGGAACAAGCAAACAAGTTAAATACAGAAAACAAGAGGGAGCACTACAAAAGAAAAAAGAAATATATATATATATATATGTATGTATGTATGTATGTATGTATATATATATATATACACGCTTTAGACTTGAGAACATGTTTTTCCGGATTGAAGAGGCCTCCTGAGTCCCAGCACAATAAATGACAAAGGACCCACACCAACATGGAATTTCAGAGCATTAGTCCATGTCTTGGTTACTTTTCACTCCTTGCTGGGACAAAACACCTGACACCCAAAATTAGGGAAGGAAAGGTTTATTTAGCTTACAGTTTTTGGAGGTTTCAGTCCATAATCAGCTGGCTCTAAGGCAGGGTGGCATGGCACAGGGGCAACACTTCAAGGCAATAGCCGAGCAAAAGCAGCCAGAGCAAAAGAGGGCAGAGCAAGCCTCTTCTCCTCCCTCATATTGTACACAGGACACCCTCCCATAGAGGGTGGTGTAGCATTCACAAATCTCCTTGCCTTCCTTGGCACAGGCTGAGGATGTTTACAAAGTAAGAACCCTGGCTCCCTGCTGAGTCTCTCAGTTAAACTTCTGCCCTTCTCAAATTGACACAATGAACAATCAACTGCTTGTGCTCTACACCCCAGGATGTAGAGCTGCTGAGTTACTTAACTAAGCTTCTAGACTTCTCAAGTTGACACATTGTATAAACCATAACAGCACAGGGGACTCAGTTTCCCTGACTGTAAAACACTGCATCCTTTCAGGAAGTGAATAGCTCTGGTTAGTTAAACCCCCCCAGAGATGCTCTCTCCTGGGTCCCTGGCCCCGGACCCACCGCAGAGGCCCCATCAGCCCAGGAGAAGGCTGTAGGCCAGGCAGGGGTCTGGGACCGAGTGGTCCCAAGCCCCTAGTCTCCTGTGCCTCCTCCCAGTGCCCCGCCAGATCCAGCCTGAAAACCCAGCACCGGGGGAGATCCACACACCTGCCTTCTCCTGACAGCTGACTTTCTCTTGGTTTGCAGAGGACCTTGGAACTGGAGGTGGCAGAGAAACAGGCACCGAACCCTCCCGTGAAGGCTGTGGTCACCTTGGGACTCCATCCGGGGTGGCAGGGAGCCGGTTAGGGACAGGCACACAGGTGTTGGGGATGGGGACAGTTTGGCCTGAGGGATGGAAAGGGGGGAAGCGCCCCTGGGGGTACTGTCTTCTCTCCTGGCGCCTCCTGCAGCTCCCTTGGGAGGGGAAGTCACTGAGGCTCGAGTTCCCTGAGCAATGGGGAGCTCCGTGCCCGCCCCCCAGGACTTCTGCTGTGCTCTGCCCAGATGCTGAGGATATTTCTAAAGGAACCCTCATTCCGGTCTCCTGGCCCAGCCCTTCCTGTAAAACTCATTTGTGACCTGCTTGGGAGCCCCTGGCAGCAGGGCCAGCCCTACCTGGCCAGCAGCCTGAGCTCCCCTCCCCCAGCTCCAGGCCCCAGATGTGGACGAGCCCAAAGGTTGAGTCCTCACTTTGGGGGCACCGAAGTCCTGAGTCTATGTGGGGTGCTTGACCTATCACACTTAGGGAGCTCCCTGTCCCCAGGGGAGTGAGGACCTCTGTTATGGTTTATACCTTGTATCAACTAAAGAAGTCTAGAAGCTTAAGGCAGCAGCTCTACATCCTGGGGTGTAAAGCACCAGCAGTTACCTGTTCATTGTGTCAATTTGAGAAGGGCAAAATTTAGCTGAGAGACTCAACAGGGAGCCAGGGTTCTTACTTTGTAAACATCCTCATCCTGTGCAAAGGAAGGCAAGGTGATTTGTGAATGCTACACCACCCTGGAGGAGGAGTCCTGTGTACAGCATAAGGGAGGAGAAGAGGCTTGCTCTTGCCCCCCTTTACTCTGGCTGCTTTTGCTCAGCTGCTGCCTTGAAGTGTTGCCCCTGTGCCATGCCACCCTGCCTTGGAGCCAGCTGATTGTAGACTGAAACCTCCAAAAACTGTAAGCTAAATAAACCTTTCCTTCCTTCATTTTGGGTGTCAGGTGTTTTGTCTCAGCAAGGAGGGAAAAGTAACCAAGACAACCACTCTGACCCAAAAGACGATGCCCAGGCAGTGAGACCCTGTGGCAGGGGTGTGCTGATCAAGGGTACTTTGGAGGCCTGAGGAGCCCGTGTCCCCTCCCAGGGTCAGCAGTGGACGGAGGAAGAGCAGTCAGAGTGGGACACTAATACTTCATGGGCAGCGCCAGCCCGTGTACCCACCAGCCCTTGGCAGGTTGCCCACCCAAATGGTGAGGCCCGAAGTTTAGGGGGCCAAGCTCAGCGGCAGGTGAGGAAAGCTCGGGGCTTGTCCCTGCCTGGGGACGCAACCCCGCCACACCCCGCTTTCCTGTGCCATCTTCCGTGTGGCTACCCTCAGCCGGATGAGGCCGCACAGCGCTGGGTGGAAGTCAGCAGACTGTTCTCACGACCCCGCCCCTCACCAGGCCACCAACAGCAGGTCACTGGCCGAATGTGGGTCTCAGCATCCTGTCTTCTGAAACTCTAAGCCGGGTGTGCTGGTGCGCACTTACAATCCCAGCACTCGGAGAGGCTGAGGCGGGACAGGCAAGAGTTTGAGCCCAGCCTGAGTACTTTCACAATGTAATGAGACCCTGCCTCAAAATAAAAAAATTATTTAAAAAAAAGAGGGGCTAAGAATGTAGTTTGTTGCAAAGGCCCTGGATTCAGTTCCCAGTACCACAAAAAATAAATTAAAAAAATGTAAAAGCAGCCGGGCGTGGTGGCGCATGCCTTTAATCCCAGCACTCGGGAGGCTGAGGTAGGCGGAGCTTTGTGAGTTCGAGGCCGGCTTGGGCTACAACGCGAGCACAAGGCCGGCCTGAGCTACACAGTGCGACCCTGCCTCGAAAAAACCAGGGCCGGGAGTTTGGCTCAGTGCCTTAAGCACCTGCCCTGGCAGGCGCGAGGTTGTGAGTTCAATCCCCGGTGCCGCAAAAAAAAAAAAAAAAAAGTAAAAGCTAAGTGATCCCTGCACACACGCCTCCCACGGCACGTCCATGAGCGTGACCTGGACACACTTTTCCCACCGCGCCGCTCAGTGCACGCTGGTTTGTGCTCTGCTCTCTTCCAGCCTTTCCATTATGGGTCCCTCAGGCAGTGGCATCTGAGACCCCAGCCGTGTCCCCCTCCTGGGGTCCCCTTCCCTCCACAGGCTCTGCCACTCCTGCTGGAAGGACAAGGACACCATACCCGGGGGCGGCCCTGGGGGGATCCACAACCCAGCGCTGCCCCCTGCCACTGTCACTCCACCAGCCTGGCTCCCCGCAGCCACACCGGAGCCCTAGCACACGGCAGCTCTGCTTCTTTGTAAACTGCATCTTTGTGACGCTAATCCAGCCTTAGCCGTGCTGACTTCACTCACAGAGGCGACCCATGCTGGGACCCTCCCTGCGCTTCCTGGCTGGAACTGGGCTCCACCCCTTCCTCTCTCCACCTGCGGCACCCACAGCATCTCCTGGGCGGAGGCATGGCTCTGGCCACCAGGTAGCCAGGGCATGAAGTGTACAGAGAGCCCGGTGTGCCTGGCATGCTGCCCCAGCCTGGCCTCCCTTGGAGAGGCAGGGAGAGAAGGTCGGTGCATAGAAAGGGAGAGAGGCGCCTGGATGGGCCAGGCCTGACCACAGTTTCCCCTGGGCCTTCTCAGCTCCTCCC
>RJWM01050713.1:0-10672 GCA_004363535.1 Dasyprocta punctata
CACCAAGCCTGGCTCTGGACCAAGGTATAAGCTCAGTCCCCTGCTAGAGAATAAATGACACAGGTTAGGGATCCTGGCTGGCCCTGAGGTTGGGGGTGAGGCTTGGCCCATCAGGGTGATCTATGGTGGCACAAGGCCGTGATCCCAGCATTCAGGAGGCTGAGGCAGGAGGATCACTGCAAGCTTGAGGCCAGCCTGGGCTACACGGTAAGATGTAGTAAGACGAAGGCCAACCCAAACTATATAGTGAGACCCTATCTCAAAAAAAAAAAAAAAAAAAAACCTAAAAAATACATCTAGCATGTTGCCGCTACCCTTGAATACAGGCAGCCCAGAGAAGCCAGACAAGTGGAGTCAACAGGAGTGGGCATTCGTGGGGGTCACAGGCTGTGCCCCGGCATCCCAGACCACTCACCTGCTCTGGCCCTGGTGCCTCTACTTCAGCCCCCAGAAGCCAACAGCTGAGGGGACTCAGATTAGGCGCGGCCAGCAGCCCCACAGTGGTGAACAGACGCATGCGCGTGGACAGCAGAAAAGCAATTTCCATCGCCCAGTGACAGCAGCAACAGAACATCTCGATGTCAGTTTCCAGGCAACAGAGGCAGACCAGATACATGGTGCCCTCACCCGAAAAGCGGCTCCCTGTCCAAGCACTGGCATGGGAGCGGCCAGGGGCCAGGGTGGCTCCCTGGGGCAGTCAAACATTGGAGTCTGTGGGGGGCACTGTGGGGTCTGAAATGACCATGCCGCCACCACCACCACCCCGGCCAGCAGAGCTCGGCACATGACGACTTGGGGAGGGCCTGCCTTAGGGAGGGATTCGGGCACTGGATATCAGAGTCACACAGAGAGAGATCAGATGGGGCAGCTTTTGTTGAGTCACTCAACAACACTTTGTGCAGGCTCAGGCCTGAGGCCTCAGCCGGGCTGCAGAGTGAAGCCTATAGACAAGCTGCTCCCCACTTAGGAATGACAAATTGAAAGCCAGAGACAGAAGTAGCTGACCCTGGATCACACGGCCACTTAGGGCGCAAGCTGTACTTGAACCCAAGCCCGAGGTCCTGTTGCACCACACCACAGCCAGGAGTGTCACAGCACCAGGGCCTGGAGGAGGCTGGCAACACTGCTGCAATGGGCTCGGCCTTGTCTGGAATTAACACCAGATGCCTTCTAGAAAGCTTTAGCAAAAGCATTCAAGTATAAGCCGGACACTGAGGCACACACCAGTAGTCCCAGCCCTTGGGTGGCTGAGGCAGGAGAATCGCCATGAGTATGAGGCCAGCCTCGACTACACAGCAAGACCCTATCTCAAAAAAAAAAAAAAAAAAAAAAAAACCGAGAAAGTGTTCAGATCCCGAATCTAAAAGCGAAAAGGACACCTTGAGATGTGCTGACAGGGCAGCAGCGCTGTTATTTTTAACTCTCCAGGTGGTTCGAGCCCGAACAGAGCTCACCCCCATCACAGGCCTGGGCCTCCCTCCAGGACGTGTCCTCGTGTTTGTGTTACTGTTTCCCAGCAAATGTCAACGCGGCTCAAGAGTAAGTCAACACAGGGCCCCGTGAATGCCAGGTTTGTTAGCAGAGCAAACCGCTCGCCCAGCCTGTCTTGAAAGGCTCCATGCTGAGTAAACAGAAGGGAGGCGTCGCCTCGGTCAACAGAGCGAGGCGCGGCGTGGTGCTGCGTGGGAAGGTGTCACGGGCTGCAGACGGGCAGTGCCCACCGCCGCACAGTCACAGTGACCTCGAAAGCCCTGCAGACCGAAGTGAGGAAACTGGGGCCAGACAGGGCCTGGTACTTGTCTGGTGTCACTCAGGTGTCCACAGAAAGGAGGACTTGAGAATCATCCCGTGTGAATATCCCAGATATCCAGAAACTAACGCCTGGACCTCACCGGGAGGAACTGTGTACTTAAAAGACCATCAGAAGCCATGGCGGCACAGGCCTCTAATCCCAGCGCTCTGGGGAGGTTGAGGCATGTGATCGTGCAAGTGCAAGCCCAGCAACTTCCTGAGACCATTTCAAAATTTTAAACAATACAAAAGGGCTGGGAGGTAGCTCCGCTTGAAGACTGCATCAATCCCCAGTATCCTCCCCCACCGAAAAAAGGAAACTGTAAGGAAACACAGCCCTCATGGTAGCAAGTCTATAATGACAAAGGTGAGAATACACTTTTTGTCCCAAGTGGCCTCTCTCTGTCTCTAAAATCTGATGCTCATCCAATATTACTCTTGGTGGCAGCTGACTGGACAAGTCCAGGTTGCTCCTGATTTGCGTGCAGCTTCCTCGACGTCTTTATTTACATGAGCGCCTCAGTTTCCCAAGTAAAGAAACATCACCGTCTGAACTTTATTATTATTATTTTTTGGATTCTTTTGACCCATAAACACATTTGCTTCAAATCAACTTAGGTCCAACTGCTGACTTAAAATCATCTCCAATCACTTTTTGCCACAAGGGGGGGAAAAAACCCTCCAAATGTTTCACTGCTAATTTAATTTCTGGATTCCTTTCCTGTTTCTCAGAGGGATTGGAGAACATACATCAAAGGACAAATATGCAGTAAAGTCAACAAAGGAGCCGCAGAACTGTTTCTGTAATCAGTACCAAGTCAAGGAAGCGGCGGTAAACACATTATCCGCCCAGATCAGGTTAGCTGCTGGGGTCAGCCAGTAAGCCTGGTGCTGAAGGGTTCAGCTGGCCAGTGCTGGAGTCACAGAAAGGAGAAGGGACGCAACCCTCCCCTGGTCCTGACTTCACAAGATTTCATTTTGTTTTGAGTCAAGGTCTCACTATTTAGCCCAAGCTGGCCTCAGACCGTGGCAATCCTCCTGCCTCTGCCCCCTGAGTGCTGGGATGACACGTGTGCACCGCCACACCCGGTTTATGAGAATTTTTTTTTTCACACGACCTCCACAAGTTTCATGGCCAAGGCAGGAGTGCGTTCCATGGGCTGCTTCTCCCACGGAGGCTGGAGGCCCGCCAAGCCTGAAGCCGGCTGCACAACAGCTCCGGGTCATCGTTGTTTTCAGACAAGAAGTGAACTTGAGCCTATCAGAGAGGTCAAGGGCGCAGGGCAAATCACAAGGACAGGCGAGTCCACGTGCGTGTGCAGTTGGTTTGCTTGTGGCTGGGTTGCAGGCGGGCACACAAACAAGCCTTTCCTCACCGGGCTGCGGCTGCCGGTCACCCCCTGGTAACCTGACTTTGGACACAGCAGGCAGAGCGCTCTGGCAATGGAGCCGGCCCAGGCAGCCATTCCCTTGATTGGTCACTAGGGGCAGCACCGAGCCAGGGTCTGCGCCGCCACGATTCCATCCAGTAAGTTTACAACTCACCAGTTTAATCTTTTCAGGGCCGAAAATCCAATATTTGACCTTCCTCATAAATATTTAAAAGGTCCAAGAACAAAACATCCCCTTTCATAACTATTAATAATAACTATTGAGTTCATTTTTGATTTTTTAATCACCAAGCTATCACAGAAGGGCAAAGTAATGATTTTTGGGAGGACAGGATTCTTACTAGGTTGCCCAAACTGGTCTCAAAGCCATGTGCTCAAGTGATCCTCCTGCCTCAGCCTCCTGAGTAGCTGGGACTACTAGTGTGTGCCACCATCCCTGGCTATATTTTTTGAACAAGAACTAGGTGCAAGAAATGTACTGTTCCATTTAATTCCACAAAAAAATCTATGACGTAGGTTTCACCAGTATCCACCCCACGCCCATGAGGACCTGAGGCCAAGGTTAAATAAGTCACCCAGGACCACACAGCCTGTTTAGTGGCCGTGAGATCTGAATCCACCAGAGGTCTGACATCAGTGCGTCTAACCCTGTGTCCCCACATATCTGTGGGGTCTTAGAGCAGGGGGAGATACCCCTGTGGCTGGGCGTGGTTTGTCCTCAGAGCTTCGAGTCCCAGAAGTATGGTCTTCAGACAGGCTGCATTAAGGGTCAGACTCTGAGGGGCATCATGGTGGGTACAAGACGCCCTTACCGTGCTTTTCTAGTGAACCTATGCATCTCAGGAGCCGCACTGGGTGAGCGCAGGAAGCCACCTTCGTGTCCGCCCGCTTGGTACGACCAGCAGCAAGGGGCACGCACGTGTCCAAGTGTAAACGGCCGAGTTTTACCCACGTTATGTGCCACATCACATTTTTTGTGTATATAAATTTTTTTATTTCATTTTCTTTTGACTTTTCTTGTAGAATTAGCTCAATCCGGTATGATGTTGCATGAAAATTCACTTTGACAACTTTGGGAGAAGGTTGAAAGTGAGTCATCAGGTGACTCCGCAACTGAAGACCTGGATCGTGTAAGCCGAAGAAGTTAGTAACATATGACAGAAAACACAGAATGAAGACCTGGATTCAGGTGAGGAAGAAAACCGTAATGTAAATAAATGTTTCACTAGTCAAAATGCTACAAAATGGTCATGCATACCTGAATGATCCCACGTTGGAACCAGGTGGGAGAAAGGTTACTAGGTTCTTGGCAGGGGTGAAACCCATCGGATGGAACCCAACACTGCAATTCAGCGTTAGCAACTGAAATGGACGATACGCTACGAGATGCCCTGAGATACGCTAATAATAATGAAATACAAATAAAATAGTCTACATGTATCAATAGTAGTACTCAAAAATATATTTATCATCACGCCTCATTATCTGAACAAAAAGCCTTCAGAGCGGGACTCTCGTTCTAATAGATAAAGGGTTTATGGAGAAGTGGCAGACGTGGCACTGAAATTTTTAGAACAAAAATGACACTCGAGAGATTTGGCTTCTTTCAAAATCGCCTACATTTTGATGACAAAAAGGCATGCCAAGAAAGAAAAAGACAATTTGGCTGCAATTTGCTCAATTTTTGAAAGTTTTGTTTTGAATTGTCAAGCAATTTATACACCATCCAAATACATGACAACTGACAAACGACTTGCATCATTTCGTGGTTGCTGCGGGTTTCAGCAAGATATGCCAAATCAACCATCCAAATATGGTGTAAAAATACATGCCCTGGTAGATGCGAACACCTTACACCAGGAGTTTAGAAATTTATCCTGGAACTCAGCTCACGGGTCTTCCTTTGTGCAGTAACACACTGCAGGACACTGTGAACAGACTTGCTGCTCCTATTTCAAAAACATTTGACAGTTGGTTCCTGAGTTATCCACTGATGTTACCTCTGCTGAAAGAGCACCAGCTGACCAGCACAGGAACTGTTTGCAAGAACAAAGCAAAGATTCCTGAAAAAAATGTTGCAAGTTCACAACAGAGAAATGCATAGTACAATCTTTGAGTTTCAGAGAGATGTAACACTTGTCTTATACATGGCAAAGAAAAACAAAGTAGCACTGATGGTATCAATGTTACACCATAAGATCCACAGTGAAGCCAGGCTCCCTGGTGCACACCCGTAATCCCACCACTCAGGAGGCTGAGGCAGGAGGATCCTGTGAGTTCAAGGTCAGCCTGTGCTGCATAGTGAGTTCAAGGCTAGCCTGACCCTGTCTCAAAAAACAAAAACAAAACAAAACTGAAATTGATAGTGAATCCTCAACACAAATGAAGCCAGAAATGGTCCCATTTTACAACAAAACAAAAGGCAAGGTAAATGTCACTGGTGAATTTTAGCAACTATAATGTCACTTGCAACACAAACCACTGGACAATGGTTGTGTCTTACTCCTAAACATGTCAAACATAAATAGTTTCATACTTTACAAAGAAAATAACAAGAACAAAATATCGTGGAGAAATTTTCTGAGAGGATTGGGACTGGAATTGATAAATGATCAACTGCAACAGAGAAAGAACAGTATGTACCTGCCCAAACAACTCTGCCAAAGAATTCTAGAGCAGACCAGTGAATACATAGGTAAAACATGACAAGAACCACCTAAGAAAACAGGAAGACCAGCACCATGTCAAGTATGTCTCACCAAAGACGACAGGAAAACAAGACATGTGTTATCAGTAGAAGCAACACTTAGTGTATGGAACATGCTGCTCTCCTGGGGGAAACTGCCTTAGGTGTGATAAATGAAGTAAAGGTGGTATTGTGGTAGTTTGATTTGTATTTTTCATTCTAGTTCACACAGTTTATTTCTGCTGTTACTTAGATTTGATAAACAAGTAAACGGTTGATGCTGAAATGTTGAGGTTAATTGCAAACACTCATTACATATTTGACATTTTATTAATATTGTAGTTTTCTGCTAAGTGCACATTGTATAATAGGAAGCATCTGAAAAAACAGGACAAGAGGTGACAAGTCTGGCCGGCCGGACAGTCACGTTAGGCACACTTGCCGACACTGAGACTTGTGTATGGGACATGATGTTGTCATGTATGATACTGCCGCGGGTGTGATAATTAAAGCAAAGATTATTTCTGTGGTTGTTTTATTTGTATTTTCATTGTGTAGTTCATACAGGAATTTATTTCTGCTGTTTTTATATCTTTTTTTAACTTTTTTTTGAGACACAGTCTCATTATGTAGCCCAGGATGGCCTCAAACTCAGGGCAGTCCTCCTGCTTCAGCCTCCCTGTGATTATAGGCATGTGCCACCATGCCCAGCACTTTTTAGATCTTGTAAGCAGGTAAACAGCTAATGTTGAAAATGTTGATGTCTATTTAAAACTTAACATTCTATTTTTATTTTATTTTCCTGTAAGCATTCATTAGTAACTCATAAAATTAATAATTCATTAGAACTACTCCTAAAACATAATGTGGGGTTTACCCAGACCCCATAATGCGCCTTTCAGAAAATTTACCATGATGCCCTTATTCAGACAGAGCCTGGCAAAGGCGATCAGCTCAGAAGGAATTCACACTGCTCTACACAGCCTAGCACCTCCAGACCCGTTCTTGCATACGCACCCACACGCCAGCCACCAAGCTGTGATGCAGCCAAGATTGCCTGACAGATAGGGCCAACTGGACCTGGGCTTCCTGCCTCCCAACACTGAGCTAATCATCTCTTTAAAAAACATTTAAGCAGCAAGACATATCATGTATAGGTACAAATTCCCTATGATTAATGTTATCATTATGTGTATTGAAAACGAACCAGTAAAATAAAATTTAATAAAAAAAAAAAAAAACTAAACTAAAACCCATTACCCAGGACCTAGCTGGGCATGGTAGTGGTATGCTTGCAATACCAGAATTCAGGAGGCTGACACAACAGCACTGCAAGTTCTAGGCCAGCCAGGGCAACACAGCAAGACAGTAAGACAGTCTTAAAAAAACCATGAAAGACCTCACGATGGCACTGAGGGAGATCAACTTAAAATTTACTGATTTAAAAAAAAAAATAGAGCCGGAAGTGAAGCAGACTTCCCATTTCTTGCTCTGGGAAGAGCAGCTGCCAAGCAATGAAGGTGCCAGAACAGCTAGGATGGGTGACCCAAAGCGACAAGGTAAGAGCAGCTCAGGCTGCCACCCCAACAGCAACAGCCCAGTACACGGGTCCAAGTGTGTGCCTCAATCCATTCCTTTCAAAAAAAAAAAAAGGGCTGGCATCTCTTGATGCACGCACAACAGATTACTGCTAGGTGTGGTGACACGCACATGAGCCCAGCACTCAGGATGAGGCCAGCACTGCAAATCAAGGCCAGCCTGCACTACAGTTGAGATCTTGTCTCAAAAAAAACCTAAGTACAGAAATGTGCAGCAAGGAACCAAACCTGATTGGAAAGGGCAGGGTGAGAGAAGTTAAGCAACAGGAGCCACTCCTGGCCCTTGATATCCCAGACAGAAGGCAAGTGACACCTGTGTATAGTGTTCCAATACCTGGGTTTCTCACGGTGCAGGAACCAGCAGGAACCAGAAGTGGAGCTAGATTTTGCAGCAAATCAATGAAAAGTAGGCATTTCTATCCGTGTACATGGGTCTAATACAACTTTCAGATTCCTTTGGAAGGGTTTCCAACTGTATTAAGACTTCTTTTAAAGGCTACATCAACCCCAAGTTATTACCACTTACAGTGCTGCTTTGAGCACTCCAGATGTCTCCCGCCACCTGTGTGCAGTCTCTCACGTAAAACCTGCAAGTGGCTTTCCTGGAGTTAGGGTCACCGCGCTCCTTACCATTGATCTCATGCCCCTATCTAGTAAATGGTGGTGAAACCTGCTGTTCACTGTACAAATTTTATGAACTAAATTTTCACTTAATGCTAGTCTGCTTGGGAAAAGAAGGTGGTTACTTAGCCTCTAACTAACTGGTGGTGGTTAGGAGCTTCCCTACTTCAGATGGCCCCCCTACTTCAGATGGCCCGGCACAGGAGGCTAACGCTATACAAAATCCCCCAGGAGACTTTCTAAAGCTTGTGCCCCTCAAGTCACCTGCAGTGCAGGCACAAGTCCTGTGATCACAGAACTACACAGGAAACCTGGACAAGGGTCCTCCCACCTCCACTGAAGTCCTCATGTAACAGTAGGTGCCTTATCACTGTCAGGCACCGGGTGACTGGGGATGGTGGTGAGGAGAATACAGCCAATCGCCTTACAGAGCAGATTCAAATGCAGCAAGACCAACAGCAGCTGTTCAGTTTTTATTGAGCACATTACAAAACGAGGTTTAGTCAAAAAGACCAAAGCCCATGTCGTCGTCAGACTCCTCAGATTCTTCTTTCTTTGCTTCCACCTTCTTCTCCTCAGCTGGGGCAGCAGTGGTGGAGGGGGCAGGGCCTCCTGCAGGTGCAGCACCAGCTGCAGGAGCAGGGCCACCGGCCCCTACATTGCAGATGAGGCTCCCAATGTTGACATTAGCCAGGGCCTGCAACGCACGTATGCACACAGGTAAAGGCTCGGTTCTGTCCTGTCACACGGCACTCATCTGACTTTCCTCTGCTGACAGCAACTCTTGGACAGAGCAGTGTACCGTTACAGTCACCAAAAATCTACTCAGCTTTAAATCTTATATAGGACTCACACAGCTCTATAGAAAGAACAAGTTCAACTACTTGAACTCCTCCATCTTCCATTGCTAGCTCTTGTTAAAATTTATGTTTTCTGTATTGGGTATTGAACCCAGGGTCTTTGGCCCTGAGCGGCATTCTCAGCTTTTTAAAATTCTGAAACATGGTGTAAGTTGCCCAGGCCAGACTTGAACTTGTGATCTTCCTGTCACAGCCTCCCTGGGATTGCAATCAAGTGCCATCCCAACTGGCTTTAAAATTTTCAGAATGTTAGCAGGACACAATGGCACACACACCTGTAATCTCAGCACTCAGGTAGGGCTGAGTCAGGTAGGAGGGTTGCCTAGAGTTCAACGTCACTCTGAACTACAGTGTCCATCAAAAATAATACAATATAAAAAATTTCAGACTGCTCAGCAACCTAGGACCTTCTCAAAGGTAATCCATCAAGATGATGCAGGTGCAGTTTAGCCCATCTTTCCAAATTCTAGGCAGACATGGCTGGGTTAGATGCTATTATTAGCTTCACTTGGTGGAGATCAAGTGACCTGTACCAGGGAAGGTGGCAGCCAGTGTGGGCTCCATGGCCAGGAAAAAAACTTTCCTTTATTAACATTTGTCTTTTACATACCAGCATACAGTGAACAGTCAATAAAAGGCCATCACTCAACTTTCATGAAAACACATGGACTAACATACTGCAAGATCTGTTTGGAATACTAGTAATGCTATTTCCTGGGTAACTTTTCTTGAGCAGGAATAACCTGGTAAGACTTTTATCCTTGGCTCAGAACAGAAGGAGCAAGACAGCACTCGGAAAGCTGAGGCAGGAGGATCACCATGTGTTCGAGGCCAGCCTGAGATACTGAGTGAGTTTAAGACCATCCTAAACTACAAAGTGAGACCCTGTCTCAAAAAAAATAAAAAAATAAAATAAAATAAAATAGCAGAAGGGATGGGAAACCAAAATCTGAGATCAAGAATCCACCAGACACAAAATGAAACCTCATTAACACCTACAGATAAATGCCACGGAACAGAGGTGCAGTAGACACACACACACACCGAATCTAAGAGCAGTAGGCTTCCTGAACCACCTCCCCGCAATCACCTTACCTTTGCAAACAAGCCAGGCCAAAAAGGCTCGACATTGACCCCAGCCGCTTTAATGAGGGCATTGATCTTATCCTCCTGCAACACACAAAATGCCAACCCATCAGAGCACTTTTCCAATCGCAGCTTTAACATCCCCAAAGGAGCTGCAAATTAAAATCAAATCGCCAAAACGTTGTGTAGCCAGGCGTGGTGGCGCACGCCTGTAATCCCAGCATTCGGCAGACTGAGGCAAGAGGATCGTTGTGAGTTCGAGACCAGCCTGGGCTCCAAAGTTGAGTTCAAGGCCAGCCTGAACTGCATAGTGAGACGGTCTCAAAAAATTGGGCCGGGAATTTAGCTCAGTGGCGAAAGCGCCTGCCTGGTAGGCGCGAGGTTGTGAGTTCGATCCCCAGTACCAAAAAAAATTAATAAGTAAATAAAAATAAAAAATTAAAACATTACGTATAAGTTTATCCAGACTACTCGCCCTTCACGATTTATTCTAGATCTTTCCTACGATTACTATGATTAAAATATCTGCACTGGATGCTTCCCATGCGGCAGGGCCCTGAGCCACGCGACTATTTTAAAGTTAAGAGACCTGGCGCGGGGGTGGGGGCAGAGCGGGAGCGTTAGTCATAGGGCGCACCC
>RJWM01050714.1:0-10674 GCA_004363535.1 Dasyprocta punctata
CAAAAGCCAGGCCACCATTTCAACGTTTGGCTGCCTCATAATTTCTGCCTGTAGAGTAATTAATCCTTTGCCCTTAATCTCAGTCTCAGGCAAAGTCTCTGGGCATGGGCAAAACGTAGACAAACTTTCTGCCAAACCATAACACACATCGTGTGGAGTCCAACATCCAATGTCGTTCTTCTTCCCAGCAGAAATTTCCTGAGCCTGGTCTTTACCGGCAGGCTTTCTATCAGCCTTCTGGTCTCCTGAGCTCTGACCAGAATCTTCCATACAAAACAGCCTAAGCCGTTCCAGCTCTATGCATGTAGACGGCACCTCCGAACCTTTCCAAACTTTCCCCACAAGCCACTTCTAAAGGCTCTCGAACCACATGGTCAGGAATAGTCACAGCAAGGACCCCACTCCTCTGGTACCAAATTCTGTCTTAGTTACTTTTCGCTCGTTGCCGAGACAAAATACCTGACGCCCAAAGTTAGGGAAGGAAAGGTTTATTCTTACAGTTTCTCGGGAGTTTCAGTCCATAAAGTGGGCTCCAAGGCAGCATGGGATGACGGGGCTACAGTTCATGGCAGCTACAAGCTGCAAGCCGCAATCCACGCTGGCGAGAGAGACAGGAAGCCGGGAAGCAAGCAAGAGGAAGACCCACCTTCCCTTAAACTGTATCTCAGCTCCACCCCTGGGCGGGTGTAGCAGTCAGGTCATTAATCCTGGCGCCATTAATCCTGGCGCTAGACAACAAACTGATCACAAGTGTCAGACTCAGCCCCATCAAAAGTATGAGGACTTGGGGGTACATAGCATATCCTATACATCAACTTACAATTAAAAAGAAATTTGAAGTGATCGAACTTCAAAAAAGCCTATGGACACATGTGTGTGCATGTTTATGTGTATGCATGTACATACGTCTATTAAAAAAGTAATATTAGACAATTGCAAATTCAAACGTCACTGAGACAACACTCGGAGCGTGCAGAATAGCAGAATGCTGGAGCACTGGAAACACCAAATGCTTGCCAGGATATGAAACAGAAGGAACTCATATTCATTGATTTTGAGAATAATGCAAAATGGTACAATCGTATTGGAGAACAAGTTTGGCAATTTCTACAAAACAAAACATTCTGTTGCAACAGAATCAAGCCACTGTGCTTTAGTATGTATTAATCTAGGCTGAAAAATATGTTTACACTAAAACCAACATGTGAACATTTATAGCAATTTTATTCATAATTATTCAAAATTGGAAGCCACAAAAGTATCTCTCAGTAATGGATAGCGGGTAAAAACTGTAAATTTGAAGTTATTTGCACTTTGATTATTATTGAGAATGGATTTTATTAGTATTTCTGATATGAACAGGAAATGAAAATGAAAAAAATCACTTGCTAAATGAGGAATTCACTTTCCTTTTAAAAAATATTTTAAATGAAAAATATCCTTAGCAAGCCCTTGTTTCATTCTTTTGGCAAAGATTTTGTTTTGTCTACAATTACAGCTACTCTTGAGAAACTTGGCATACTAGTATATTAATGATGTGGTCATGAGATCTGTCTCCAGAACGGTCCATTCAAACTTCAGATTCATTAATTGTGTGTCCTTGGGGAAGTTACTTTTTATAAAATAAGTATATTTTAAATACACAGATAAAACTGTATACTCATTGTGCACAACATGAAGTTCTCGATTTTATAGCTATCCTGCATACCTCTAGGTGGCACATTTATGGAATCAGCCACACATACAGTAAATGTATTAAAACATTGTGTCTGTAACTGGATAGGTAGATTTCTTGTCAGTATCCCCAGAAGAATATTGTGCAACAACCGCTTACAGTATTTACATTGTATTACAATTAAAGTGTACTGAAGGAGGTAGAAGTTACATGCAAATACTACGCCATTTTATACATTGACCAATCATAAGCAGATTTACACATTAGAAGTCTGTTCTAGAAACAAGCTATTGACTGACTGTATACATATGGGACAATGGTATGGATTGTGAAATAGCAAAAGCTACCTTTTCTCCCAACTTGCCACTGATTGTTGAAGAAAGGAAGTACAGTATTACTAAACTTCTGCCTTTAATCGCCTAAATATTATATTAGTATCCTGAAACACCTGATACAGCCGATGAAAATTAACCAGGATCAGAGAATGTTTTAGACACTATGAATCTTTAATATAGCATTTCCTTGACAGAAAATTATGAAGAATAAGCTTTAATGATCCTTTTTAACAAGAAATACTACAGCTCCGGCTTTAAATAAGAATAATCATTAACACCCATTACAAATGGTATCCTGGCAATATAAACCTTAAAAAATTCAGACTGTGCTTTTAACTGGAACTTGGTTATTTTAAATATGTTCCTCAAATAATTGAGGCTCCTGGCCTTTCAATTCAAACATCCAGATAAAACTTCTAATACAGTTAAATGTAAAAAAATGTATCTTATGGCTTTTTACAGACTATCTTTTTATTTCATGAATGTAAATGGTCTCATTAGCCATGATGGCCATGGGCATAAAGCATCAACCAGGTCTAAAAGTGAATTTTAAATACTTTAGTAATTCTCAGGCACCTGTTGAGAATTTTAATTTGTTTAAACTGTCATTAATGAAATTAACAAAGGGAAAAAGAAAAAAAAATCACAGCATAAACAGAAAGAGGTAAAATTCAGAAACTCATACTTGAATGCAAATGTTTTTCTTCCGTCTCCTGACTACAGACATTGTTTAAAACTATTTGAAAATATTTTACAGGGTACTGAAGAGACTGGAGTTTGATGTAACATTTCTGAGGAAACTCTTGAATTACAAAGAAAATACAAAAAGAAGCCTAAGGGAAATAAGAAAGTTAAAATGACAGAATTTTTCTACCCACTTTCCATCTGTCATAATCTTTTGTCATATCTCATAATAAATAGCTTTTCCTAAGAGAAATTCTAATGAACACACAGAGACCCCTCCTCCACTGCGTTTTTGGAATTTGAGGGGAAAAGACCTAAAACTTTTAAAGCAAAATATGGTCTTCAATATAAAATAAAATTACTCACAATGCTTTATGGTAATAAAATATTTTTAACATCTCACAGATATATATGAATAGATTGATCTTGATTTTTTAATTTATTCCAATAAATCCAGGGAATAACCATAGGTTTTACATATTCAAAAATGAGAGTCAATTCCTATACCTCTAGAAAACAGTTCTTTAGGAAACTCATAGAACTTCACCTCTATCCACTCTGAGATGCCCAAGTACAGATTCCCATCAGCACACGCTGCTGCCAGTACCATATCACATGATTGTGGCTACAGAAAACAAAAAACATTGCTTATAGTCCAAAATAAGTTTAACATTTCCACTGGAGGTGACTTTTGACGTTGCAAGGGTAGATAACACAATTATGCGTTCCAAAACACACTTCTTGCTCCAATATTGAGTCGAAAAATATGCAAAGTTTATAACTAATCTGTAGTTAATGTGGAAACAGATTACTGGTCTCTCAATTACCAACTTGCTTTTTAAATGTGTGAAACAATGACTTTCAAAAATTGGAATGAATTTGTCCATTCAGTACTGTATTAAATATCTATAGGTAATTTAGCCTCTCTCCTTACCTATTGAATATCTTAATTCATAATTCTCACATTTAACAAGATAGGACCATTGACCTCCCTTTACCACAACACAGTTATGTCATCTCCTGTGCATTGCCTATGACTAAAATTTCATTATCAAATTAAAATCTGTAAAATAAATTCTCCTCTTTTAATCACACACTACATGACCCGGAGGGCTACTACATTCTTTCCATTAGTAATAGGCCTCTTTGTAGGTCACAGGAAGTCATGACTTCCATGGAGTCTAAGTCCCTGAAACAACTGGGAAGGTTTTGCTAAGAGGGGCAAAGTACCTGGGGCATGTTTGCTAACTCTGCTAAATAAGGAGGACATGACTGTCATGAATGTCCTTCTCTACCTGAGCAGCGAAGCCTGGACTCCTGATATTTCTTGAGTCTGCGGGCCCATCACATAACAAGGCTGAAGAAACCAAGGCAGTTTACCATGACTGAAAAAACCTATGCTTTGTCACTTCCTAGAGAAACAGCAAAGGGCCAAGAACTTCACCCTCAGGCTCTCACTGTAACATTGCATATTTAGCTGAGGGCTGTTTGTTGGTTGGCTGACTCTTTCTGGGGGCAGAAAATAATTTATTTCCCTTCTACCTTCTAAATTGTTGTAGTATTTTTCTTTATTCAATATTACTGATACATATGAGAAATTTTATAAATGACATTAATTCAAAGTGCAATGTTTATAAAGATAGTATATGTTGGATTTTTCAAGTTGCTTGTAGGCATGCAAAAGACAAAACAAAATGACTGAGTGGGACGCAGTGTTATTTACCCTTCCATTGTTCTGGGAGGCAAGAACAGGTTAGTTGTCCAAAAGCAGTTCTGAGTGATCTCTCACCATTACATTTCAGTTCACAACTGATCCATTAATGGGCTCCATCAAGTTTGCTTTATTGGCAAATTTTTTCTCCATTTTGGAGGTCGGGTGACCCCTCAAACTTTGTGTTTTCAGAAAGGCTCTTCTCCTTCTTTCCATCCAACCCAACAGAGAAGAAATCATATATGAAAGGCTCTGTAGCAGGGTTCCAGTTCATGTTCTAGCAATTATTCACAAACGAGGAGAACTTCTGCAAGTTGATTAGTTACTATAAGCCTCATTTACTAAGGAATGCAGTTACAGATCCTAATAAGATAGAACTCTAACACTCTTTATAAACCTTGGGGTACTGAACATTAAAGAATGTCATATGATTCAAAAACGCTTTCCTTTTTTTAAATAAATTGATTCTTACAGTTTTGGACAAATTCACAAATCATCTTTTTTTTTGGAAGGCTTCGCCTGATTCCCATCATAATACCTCTACCTGAGTTGGATTTATAAGTCCACGTATTATGACACTGCCCTATTATTGCTGGTTTACTATCTATGCATTTTTCAGGAACCCTTAAGTTTACTCCATGTAAGGAATGCAATGTATTCATTTTCATAGTATTCAACTACAATAACTCAAAAATTTTTGCTGATTGAATTTGTGGAAAGATTAAACCAGTGGGTGGCACAGGACTTTGGAGATTTGGTGAAGTAGGTAGACTAATGCTCACACTCCCAAAGATTCCATGGCTTAATCACATAAATTTTTGAACATGATCCAATACATGGAAAAATGAACTTTGCAGATGTGACTAAGATTAGAGACCTTCAGGTGAGGATCTCAATAGGCTATTGAGCTGAGTCTCACCTATGAAAAACGCTTACAAGTTACAAGAGGAGCGGGGAAAGAGGAGAGTCGGAGGAAGTTGTGAGTAGGGAAGAAGGACAAGAGAGATAAACTGTTGCTGGGTTGGAGTTGGAGGAGGAGGTCAGACAGCACTTACAAAATACACGGACTGACTGACAGCCACCTTCCATCTCTTCCTTTCCCCCTTGACTTCTGGAGTTCAGATCAAAATGATCTATTCCTCAGCTCAGACATGGGGCATCCGCCTCTCTTGTTATGATCAGTCTGAAGAATCTTTCACTGATTGTGTGCATTCTGATCCTGTGTATTCTTCCTATTTCAGACTGAATATCGCTTCCAGAGGAAAACCTCACTGACACCCCCTCCACTCTCTTCCAGTAGAGATCAGACCCCATCAATATACGCTGTCATGGAAGTATGATTCTAGCCACAAGAACACTTATCTCATCTTGTAATTGACCATTTATCACAGTGATGATTTGATTGATGTCTACCTTCCACCAGATCGCAAGCAATGTGAGTACTAAGATTGGATTTATTCAGTCTAATAATGTATATTTAGCTCCTATCACAGTAATTGGAATATCTCAAATGCATACTACATAAAAATTTTTTATGTGATTGAATAAATAAGTTTAAGTATTTAAAAATAGGTTATTGGGAAGTTTAGTAACATTGATTGGAGGTAAGCAGTTTCATCAGTCTGCACCAAAATCCTGATAGTTCGATATGTGTAATTATCAAATTTTTACCAGAATAACATGTTCATCATTATTTTTCTCATATGTACTCAGTATTTCCTTAATTCTTGAATGGTTTGAAGTTGTAGCTATAATTATTTTCTGTCTGAAGAAAACTAAAGCAGGGATATTAATTGACACAGCTAAGTGAAACATTTCTTAATTCATACTAGAACTTATATTTTCTTTTCATACATAAAGTAGGACTGTTTCAATTGTGTATTTCTTCGACAGTGTGGCTTAACTATTGACACGGAAATTTCTTTGGTATTCTGGGCTAGTACCCTCTTTTATTTCTCTTTTGGGACATAATCAAGATCCTGCCATTTTAAGATCTCAGAGCTCAAAGAGCATATAAAAATTGAACCGTTTGTTAAGGTGACATATTCCAAGGCTACTGAATAACTCAACTCAGAAGACATATTAACAAGAAATACAAAACCCAGAGTGGTATCAGTTCAAGGCAAAAAAACTAAGAAAACGTGATGTGTTCATGTAAGTGACACCAAGAACATAAATTCACCATTTGTGAAAAAGAAAACTGCTAACAATAAATGAAGTAAGATCAACAAAAAGAATTTCTTAATAGCATAAACCTAGATGCAACATATTATGTTGAAGACTTAAAATTGGTATTTTTGTATCATTTAAAAAATGGCATTCACACTTAGACCTGAAAAATGTTATATTTAGTTCATTTTTAAAGTCATTTTATTACCGGGATTATAGCTCAGTGGCACAGTGCCTGCCTGACAATGGTGGGGTCCTGAGTTCAATTCCTAGTCCAAAAATAATAAATAAAGTGAAGATACAGTCATTTTTTAATGTATAATTTATATAAAATAAAATTCACAGATTTTAGGGGCACACCTTGATTAGGGAAGTATACATCATGTAGCCAAAAAGACATAAACCATTCCCATCACACTAAACGCTTATTTATAGCCCTTTGCTCAGAACACTCTACCACTTCCAAAGATCATTAAAATGCTCAAATTTTTGACCCTATAATTTTGCCATTTCACTGGGGATTTAGCTCCGTTGCATAAGCGCCTGTCAGGCAGACACGAGGTTGTGAGTTCGATCCCCGGTACAAAAAAAAAAAAAAGCCATTTCAAGAATTTCGTGTAAGTGGAACTATACAATAGGTAGTTTTCCTTATGGACACATGGTTTTGAGATGCATGTGTGTTTGACAGGTATCAATGTGGCTTTCATTTTGGGTACCTGTTATTGTTTAACTTCTATCAAGGTCCTTGCCTATTTGAACAATTATTTTTGTATAAAAACGTTTTTAAATAAATGATGTCATTAATTTGAAATCAGTTGCTTTTCTTTAGCACCAAAAGGATGATTTCTCATGTTGGACTCACTCATTTCCCTCCTCCTCATAGCTGAATGGCACGGGACTTAGTATCAAAGTATAGTTCTATTGCAGTATCTAAAGGAAATCCACATTTTCATTCTTCGCCACCATGCATGCTGTCCTTGGGTGATGTTCTGTAATCTCAATATTTTATTTGCCTTTATGCCATCTGAATTGTATCTTTACCCTATTGGACATTTATGTACCTTCTTCTGATCATCTCTACTTGCTCACATATGCGGCTACAGTCACATCTGCTAAACACGTAAAATATTTAAAACTGTAAGCTATTGTAAGCTAACAAGTTAGTCTGGCAATACAAGACAAGAGATTCCTGGGCCAGAGACAAAGGAGTTCTTTCAGCAGAGGCAGCCGTGTAAGTTTCTTGTTTAGTCAGAACTTTTTCCTCCCCTCCCAAATATCCTCTGATAATATTGAGTGGTCTGTATAGATGCTGTACAGACCATGACTATGGGTCCCTGCTGAAGAGACATGATCTTAGGAAACTCCAATTAGCTATGGATAAATAAATCTGCTCAACCTTTAGTCCAGGTTAAATCAATGATTTCATTATCCTAGGCACCAAAAGTGAAAATTTTAATCAACAATACAAGTGCACCTGCATTTATTGAGTACAAACATGTTTTTCATTACTCATACTGCTTTGCTAAATAATATTTATAATAATTTTTATTACTAACACTAATTATTATTGATATAGTTGTTATGCTGGGAAGGAAACCTGTTGCAACTGTATGCTTTCCTGGCTTGTTCTTCTTTATTCTAAGTGGCAACTACCATGGCACATAGTGGGTTTTCAAAAAATGCAAACTAAACCCAGTATATGTATCAATAGCTAAAAATAAACAAAACTCTGTGAAGGAAGCAGTATTTAAAAAAATAACTAGGGTCTATGTAAATGGAAGCTTATTCAGGCAAATGGTAATTTCAATATTTAAGCCACTATGACTAAAAGCCAAACTATCTCACCTGATATCTGTTTGCCCTGCATCATATACTACCATTGAGAATACACAAGTTGATAAAACATAATTCTTGTCCTTAATAAGTTCATGGCCTAGCAGGGTAAGACACACTAGCAAACAAATGCATTATGGTGACGTATTGCACAGAGATAAGAGCAGTCCAAATTGCACAAAAAGTTTGATAGGAGCACAGCCAGAGCAGGAAGGAACTGATGAAATGTTATATTCAGACTCATAAAATAAGGTACTGAATATCAAGGATATCAAAAATATAAGCTGGCAGCAAAATGTATGACTTAGTCTCTTTAAAGCCTCTTTCTTAGTGCCTGATAAAATTGGCAACAACAGCTTTCCATTGAATGAAGAGGAAATAACTCAATCAGGAAATATTTCTCATCCAACCAGGACTGAGAATTAGTAAGGTCTTGTCAAATGCTGTATTGGGACACTTGCCAAGAAGTATTTCTGAACAGCATCTCCAAGTAGGACACGCATACACATCAAAATCAGGGCAGGAGCATTCTCTGTCCTTCCAAAGGTGGAACTCATTAGAAGAGATGAAATTGTGCTCCCAAAATTGGATATGTTTCAATGCTCCACTAATCATCTCAGAAGTGATGGAGTCTACCAGGCATCATGCCTATAAAATATGCTTAGGAACACAGAGTTATTTGAGTCACCTGCATAACAAATAAAATCAACCACCCCAATACAGATTTTTAATTATCATAATAATTTACAGAAGTCATTCTTCCATAAAAATAAAAGAGCTTTATAAAAGTTTAAAAACTACTCTCAAAAACTTGAGTTGTATCAAACTCAAGTTAAAAACTGACAGTTTCATCAAAACTTTTCATACAAATTACACACTTCTGTCACTCATTGTCAACCAGGTTAAGATGGTGAATCTTTTCCTTAACATTTGAATTTATCAACTTTCAATTTTTTGAAATTACAGGCTATCTTTGTGTTAATTTATAGGGTGAAATATTCACCACTTATTGTGTAGGCATTCAAGTGAATCTATTTCCTATAAGAAAGTGGTTTCCCCCTCCCCAAGTGAGCAATTTATTTAAAAAGCTACATATCCTTCTAGAAAATGAGATAGGGACCATCTCAAGCATCCTTATTATAAGACAATACCTGCCATTCTTCGTCATTTATGATAACTACAAATTTTCTTTTATGTAAAATATCTGAACTGTATTTCCAAGGTTTCTATACAAATTTAGTCAATATATTTGGATGACCAACTATAGTCAGGTGTCCAATTACCTTTAAAGTCAATGAATAGTCTCCACCCACAAATTACCCTATATGTGGACCTGCAAACATGTTCACTAAAGTGAGATTTTCTCATCTCCTTGCATCCTCTGGCGCATCTAAATATGCTCCTGCATAGTGCTACCGAGTGCTCCTGGCCATATATTATTCTGCTGCCTCCCTCTCATGATATGTTACTATGATAAATTGTCACACTGCACCGCAGCTCTGATGAGCTGTTGCTTCAGTACACCATTGAGGCTGTCACAGGCATGATGGATGAGAAAGGCATACTGATGATGTTTTACACAAAACACGAAGCTGCCTGGGGAACAAAAGGTTTAGGAGAAGATTCAACATAATTACCCGATAAAAGTCAACCAGCACACAGCATGCTCGGAAACGCGTTCATGGGTGTGGTAAATCACACCTCCTTAGTGTGTGGTTCTTGCATTGCTGCCATCAGAATCCTTCCCTTGGCTACAGCTGGATCTATTACGAAGATTATTATTTTCAGCAGAAATCTTGAAGGGTGAAATTTAAATTTACCTACCATTCAAATGTATGCACTCTGAAAATCTGTACCATTTTTCAATTTTAGAGCAATTTGTTAGTGTAGTTAATTGGTACTAAAACTTTTAGAATATCATTAAAAAAAGAAAGTTATTTGTTTTTGTAATGACTGAGCATAATAAAGTTGGAAAATATCAGTATTTTGGCTAAAATCAGGGTTTAATTCGGGCTTACACTAATTCATTAGGCAGAACATTTAAATGTCTGAAGGACCACCTTTAATTATCACTTTAGGACACTGTGCCAAATTATTTATTTTATTTAAAAATAGCTGCTTGGTTTTCATTTATCTTGCCTAAGGAACAAGAACACAAGAAATGAGGAAAAGTGTTTTTTCTTCTTGTCTTCTGATTACTGAATAACTGACTCTTTCTCTACATAGATCCCCATACTTAACTGACACCCAGTAAATATCTTTTAGAT
>RJWM01050715.1:0-10664 GCA_004363535.1 Dasyprocta punctata
ATTTTCTCATTAAGTAGGTTTGGTCTGTCATACTTCAGTGCAATAATATGCCCCAATCCAACAGCTAACATGAGTAGTTTTTCCCATATTTCCAAAATTCCTGTATGTACCACACTATCATCCTTTCTACAACTCACAACTATGGTCTCATAAAAGAATACATATATTATGATGACTTAATATACAATGTGAGCATCTTTTTTTTCTCTACTGGTGACCCTGTATATCCAATGGATTTTAAAGTCTCTGTGGAAGATCATGTTTTATATTTGGGATTATGGTAAGCCTGGAAGGACAAAGAAATTGTTAAAAACAAAACACTAGATACTTGAATAAAAATAATATCTTTAAAACAAGTAACATGTCGCAGGTAACCTTGCTTAACATTAATTTCCCCTCTCTGATAGTGATCTGCCTCCTACTAATATTACACTTTACTGAAGGTGGTATCTACCCTATTTATTTATTTTTTTTCATTATTTATTTATTTATTTATTGTGGAACCAGGAATTGAACTCGCAACCTTGCGCCTACCAGACAGGTGCTTAAACCACTGAGCCAAACTCCTGGCCCTAGTTTTTTGAGGCAGGGTCACACTATGTAGCTCATGCCGGCCTTGCACTCGGTTGTAGCCCAAGCCAGCCTCAAACTCACAATGCTCCTCCTACCTCAGCCTCCCGAGTGCTGGGATTAAAGGCGTGCGCCACCACTCCCAGCTTCTACCCTATTTAAAGAAAGAAAAAAAAATTGCTGTCTTGAAGCAATAGCTTAGTTACATGATTCTCAATATGAATGGATTCTATAAATATCTTACTTCAAGAAGTATAAGATGTATTACAAAATTAAATTGACAGAGGCAGGAACAAAATATGTACCTAAGACCCTAACTCCCTGTTTGCAAGAATGTAATCTAATATAAATACATATTAAATACATGAATGATTATTTTTACACAGGGATAGGATGATGGATAATTGTTACAAAATTTAGTGACTGTAGAGAAAGGGAGACAGAGAAAAACCGAGTGTGAGAGACAGAGACAGAGACACAGAGAGACAGAGACAGGGACAGAGACACAGAGGCAGACAGACATAATAGAGAACCAGACCTTATATAGACTCCAGGAATTAGAACATTCTGTGAACATATAAAGCCGTTTGTCTCAGTCTGTGCATTTAATATCCAAGAAAAAATAATGAGACAAAATTTGTTACAACGAAGAAAGGGGAATGAAATAGGGGGGAGAGGAAGGGTATGGCCTCAGGGAAGTAGGCAATGTTCTCATTCACATAGGCCATGGCAACAAATTTGAATTACATAGTTTTTAGTTTCATTGTCATCTATTGGCACTTTTTACCGTGAGAAAAAGCATTATCTAGTTTGCACAACAATGAGCACAGTGGTTACTGTATAAAATCTATACTAGAAGGGAACACAAATTTTAAAAAATAACACTAAGAATGTTTTTGATTTCCCTAATGAGGTTGTCATGCTTGGCATTAGGATTCTGGGACTCAGGGAGAAATGTGTAAAAGTCATCGTGTCCTGTACTACACTAACGTATGCCAGTCGCATCCAATAATTTTCCCACTGAAGTCCAAAAATCTTGTAACAATATCCTGAGCACCTCAGAGGTTTGACTATGCCTATGACAGTTCTTCACTAACATCTGAAGTATCCTTTGTGAAGGAGTGTTGCGTTCTCTCACTTGAGGTTTTTACCCACACTGCTTCCTGAGTTTGAGAAAATCCTCCCTCCTTTCTTCAGCATGAATCCTCAGACACAATGAACATTCGCTTCCTCTGCAGATTTTCCTTCATCTGCTCACTAACCATGAGGACTTTAGTTTATGGTCATAGTATTCTCTTGTTAGCATGTTATTTGCTTTACAAAAATAACGTTTTTCTATTAACATAACTTTCATTGTGTATAAATTTTACTAGTCTAATAAGGACAAAACACCTTAAATTTGGAAGATGTTTAATAAATGTTTGGCTTTAATTACTCCATCAAAAAATAATGAACAAAGATTATTTCCTTTTTTTTTTCTTGTTTTGGTGCGGGTGTGAAGCAGTACCTTTGAATTTACACATCTTTTGTGGAGTTTGATCTATGAATTAAGACAACATCAATATGTAAATATGTTCAGATAGTCATGTGATGCTCCCTATGAAAATGAAATACATTTATATGCTAACTACACAATATACTCATGTGATACTCATTTCACTGATTCACTAAGAATAGTTATTGACCAGCAGATGTGCACATGATTCTACTAATGATCCAAAGCAGTAAGTACATAGAAAATTTCTCTTTTAAGGAGATTGCACTTTTGTAGGTCAAGTAGGCATACTACCTCAAACAAAAACACTATGACCTTAGGATAAAATCAAACTATGATAAAATACCCTCAAAAATGTGGAAATAAGGAAAGCCATGTTTTTCCTTTTTTACCTTATGTTACCATATGCTTTACTTTTTCATTAAGTCAACAGAAGTGTGAAATTCTTATTAGATGATCTTAAGCTGTTATCATAGATAAGAATGGGGGTCCAGTGATTTAATTGTGAAGTTTGCTCTTCCCTGCTTACGTGAACTCTAATAAATGTGTGTGCTGGCATAGGAGTAGGACCAAGCAACTGTGAAATAAACTACACCACAGGAGGGATGTCCTGATACTGCACAGCCACTAGATGGGGGATAGGAGCAAGTGATGGATGCAGAAGGAGTCTTCATGGGTCAGGTCTGAAAACTGTACACATGTTAACTTGATTAACATGCAGTGTAACAGGGGTCTTAAATTACCCAGTTTTTGCCACAAATGCTCTTTGAGAAGCACTGAAATAAAAGTAATATTAACAAAACATTGTTAAATGAAGGATTCGATAAATAGAAAAATTCAAGGTCAATTGTGACCTTATAAGAGTAAGATAAAACAATTCTACTTTTCAATAATGATCACCTGCCAGGCATGGTGGCACACACCTGTAATCCCAGCACTCAGAAAGCTAAGGTAGGAGGATTGTGATGAGTTTAATACCAGACTCAACTACATAAAAAGACCCTAGCTCAAAAAACACACATAATGATCATCTCCAGAGAAATAAGAGTTAATATGTGTTATCTACATGTACCAACTCTCCACGTGTAATGTGATCATTATGTGCAACCAACATGTGCTGTACAAAAATCTTTTAAAAATATGAAAATAAACATGATGGAAAATATACAGTGTGTCTTCATTAAGGGAATTAAATGTCACATCAATTTTTATTTCCCTGTTTAAGGTATTAAAATATTGTTTGATAGACTTCTGGTTTTGCTGTTTTACTCTAGGTTTGACAGATTTGGTGGCACTCTCAGTTGTAAAGAAAATTTTCATTTTTTAGAACAGTTCAACTCCATTTATCTACAGTTCCTCTTCATCCATATAACCAGGGAGTATTTAAGAACATAAAAAAAATGGTGAAGTGATAATTTTATAATAAATTATGGAACGTAATTTCATCAAAGACTCTTTAGTATTAAATTATTTTGTATACAAATCTCAGATGGTCTATTTTACATTTTCCATCATTTTCTCTATTTTTAATATTTTTAATAATTTTATTAACTTGCCTTCTATTTTACTGATTTTTATACTGTCCGCTGTATGTGCACTGAATATTTCATCCTATTAACTTACATTTTTCAGCATTTCTATTTCTTTTTTGTATTTTATTTTAAAAAGCAATATAGAAAAAAGGGTAGAAATAATACAGAATTTAAAAAAAAACCAGTAAGAAATCAATACCAGTTAATATACTACACACTGTTATTTTAGAAGTAGTTGTTCAAATTACAAGATCTAGGCATAAAAAATGATCAGACCATTAAACACAAACTATTCTTTATGATGGACCAACAGAGAATTAGTAGTATAGTTATCTATCATGCAAACTTATACATACATACATATAATCTTTTCCTTTCTTCCGTTTCTCCTTTCCCCTATCCCTGCTGTTCTTTAATCTTGAGCGCTTTCTTTCCCTTTCATTATTACAACATCTATTGTACATTTTGGATCTTATTACTCTTTCAGGTTTTTTATTATTATTTATTTTTTTACACTAGGGAGACAATACAATATTTATAAATGTCAGTCTGATATATTTCTATTAAGAGTATAGTCTCAAATTGCCTCTATTTACCTATAAAAGCCTCAAGATCATCCTTTTCTATAGCTGAGAAATAAATCATTGTGTAAAAATACCAAGTCTTTTTCATCCATTCTGTGGTTGATGGGCATTTTAGTTGTTTACAAGATTTAGTTATTACACATTGTGCTGCTATAAACATGGGTGTGTCATATATCACTGTGACATGACACTTTCAAATTTTTTGGGAAAATACCCAGAAGGGGAATAGCTGGACTGAATAAAACTTCCAATCCTAGTTTTTTCAAGAATCTCCATACTGATTTCGACAGTGGTCGAACCAGTCTACACTCCCACCAACAGTGGAGAAGGGTTCCTTTTTCCCCACAGCCCCACCAATATGTGTTAACAGTTGATTTCTTGATGGCAGCCATTCTCTCTAGTGAGATGGAATCTCAATATTGGTTTAATTTGCATTTCTCCAATGAGCAGTGATGTTGAGCATTTCTTCATTAATTTATTTGCCATTTGTATTTCTTCATCTGAGAAGTGCGTGTTCATCTCAGAAGCCCATTTTCGAATTGAGTTTTTGAATTTGGGGGCCTGATGTTTTTCAATTCTTTATATGTTCTGTATATAAGTCCTTTATCTGAAGAACAGTTGGCTAAAATTCTTTCCTATTCTGTGAGTTTTCTCTTCACTCTGTTGATGATTTCTTTTGAAGTGCAAAAGCTTTTTAGTAAAATGAGATTCCAGTTGTCGATTCTTTGAAGTACTTCTCATGTGGTTTGTGTTTTGTTCATGCATTCTTTGCCTACCTCTATGTCTTCAAAGTTTCTACCTACCTTGTCTTCCAGTAAATTCAGTGCTTCTATTTTAATATTTAGATCTTTGATCCATTTTGACTTTAGCTTAGTTCATGGTGATAGACATGGGTCTAGTTTCAGTCTTCAGCATGTGGAAAGCCAATTTTTCCAGCACCATTTATTAAAGAGGCTATCTTTCCTCCAGTGAATGTGTTTAGCTCCTTTGTCAAATATAAGGTGGCTGAGTGTTTCTGTAGTTGTATTTGCATCTTCTAATCTGTTTCATTGATCCTCCAGTCTATTTTTTTGCAGTACCATGCTGTTTTTATCACTACAGCTTTGTAGTATAATTTCAAGTCAGAGACTGAGATGCCTCCTCCCTTGTCTTTGCTGCCCAGAATTGCCTTTGCTTTCCAGGTCTTTTCTGGTTCCAGATAAGTTTTAGGAGTGTTTCCTCTAGATCTGTAAGTTATGTAAATGGCATTTTGATTGGAATTGCATTAAATCTGCATAACAGTTTTGAGAGTATGGCCATTTTCACAATGTTGCTTCTTCCTAAACAAGAGTAAGGGATATCTTTCCATTTTGTAACATCCTCTTCAATCTCCTTTTTTAGAGGACTATATTTTTAGCATATAGGTCTTTTATATTCTTTGTTAGGTTGATTCCGAAGTATTTCATTTTTTTGAATGCTATTGTGAAAGGTGTTATTTCCATAATTTCTCTCTCAGTGAGTTTGTTGTTTGTGTACAGGAATGCTATTAATTTATGAGTGTTGACTTTGTATCCAGCTACACTGCTGAATTTATTAACTCTAGTAGCCTTTTGATGGAGTTTTTAGGGTCTTCTATGTAGAGTATCATGTCATCTGCAAATAGTGATAATTTAACTTCTTCCTTTCCTTTCCTTAGTCCTTTTGTTTCTCTCTCTTATCTGATTGCTCTGGCTAATTTTTCCAGAACTATATTGAATAGAAGTGGTGATAGTGGACATCCTTGT
Source organism: Dasyprocta punctata (assembly GCA_004363535.1). Taxonomy (NCBI): domain Eukaryota; kingdom Metazoa; phylum Chordata; class Mammalia; order Rodentia; family Dasyproctidae; genus Dasyprocta; species Dasyprocta punctata. The sequence goes on from RJWM01050715.1 coordinate 5,945, forward strand.
CTTGTTCCTGATTTTAGGTGAAAGCTTTCAATTTTTGTCCATTTAGTGTAATGTTGGCTATTGGTTTCTCATAGATGACTTTTACCAGATAGAGGTAGATACCATCTATTCTAAGTTTCTGTAAGGTTTTATTATGAACAAGTGTTGGGCTTTATCAAAAGCTTTTTCTGCAACTATTGTGATGATCATGTGATTTTTGTCTTTGGCTCTGTTAATGTGGTGCATTACATTTATTGATCTGCATATGTTAAACCATCCCTGCATGCCTGGAATAAATCCCTCTTGCTCCTGATGTATAATCTTCTTGATGATTTGCTGCATTCTATTTGCCAGTATTTCACTGAGAATTTATGCGTCGATGTTCATTAGGGAAATTGGCCTATAGTTCTCCTTTTTGGTTAGGTTTTTCTCTCGTTTTGGTGTCAGTGTAGTACTTACCTCTAGAAATGAGTTAGCGAGGATTGCTTCCCTTTCAATTTCATTGAAGAGTTTGAGTAGTATTGGCATTAAATCTTCTCTAAATTTCTTGTAGAATTCAGCTGTGAATCCATCAAGACCTGGGCTTTCTTTGTTGGTAAGTTTTTAATAATGTTTTCAATTTCAGTAGCTGGTACTGGGTTATTCAAAATTGTTATATCTTTTTGATTCAGCTTTGGTAATTTATATGCTTCTAAGAATTTGTCTATTTCCTCTGTGTTTTCTAGCCTATGTGAGTAAAGATTTTCAAAGTAGTTTTCATGATCTTCTGAATTTCCATGGGATCTGTATAAATTTCTCCCTTTCCATTCTTTATTGCATGAATTTGAGGGTTTTTTTTTCTTTTTCTTGATAAGGTTTAGGTTTATCAATTTTGTTTATTCTCTCAAAGAACAAGCTCTTTGATTCATCAATTGTTTGTATTGTTTTCTTAGTTTCAACTGCAGTAATTTCTGCTCTGATCGTTATAATTTCCTCTATTCTGTGAGGTTTGAGTTTGACTTGTTCTTCTTTTTTTAGAAGCTTGAGGTGTAACATTACATTGTTCATTTGTGCTCATTCTGTTTTCTTGATGTGAAAATTTATTTCAGCATTTTCATTTCATTTTAAAAGTAATTTTAAATTCTTTTAATATAACCTATTTATGCTATCTAAATTTGCTATTACACCCTTCACTATTCTAGTAAATATATTAAAGAACTTACCCAAAATCTTTGTTGTCTCTGTGTGTTTTCTATTGACTATTTCCACTCTAATCCATAGGCACACTTTCTTTGCATTCCACATACATTGTTTTCACTGCACATCAAAAATCGTGTGTGAAAAATTACAGAGATAGAAGTGAATGACATCTATGCTCAAAACGTACAATGAGTAATGATAGTTGCGTCAGTCTTGTCTGTAGTTTAGAAGTGCATAAGGTCGTCTGATGCAATTTAGATACTCTCAATTTCCCACCTGCTTCAAACGTTTGAGTACATTTTTTTCATCAGGCCTTGAGAAATGACCACCTGTGAGGTTCTGGAGATCACCTTATGTTTTACAACCCAACCACCAGGTGATTTCCAATATGGGGCACTTATTTCTCTTGTACAGTTTGGTTTTCACGGTTTAGTATCACTGGATGTTCTCTTGTTCTAGCTCTCCAGTCCTGCCTCTGGCACTGATCACCTAATTGCCTTGAGTCCAGTCTTGGAGAAGCTACTTCAAGTACACTTAGTGAAGGTCCAAAGTATTTTGTTATTGATGATGGTGGTTTTTGTTCTTAATCCTGGGGACTGAATCCAGAGCCTTTTCACTGATGTAACTCCTTGGCCTTTTTTTTTTTTTTTTTTTTTTTGAGCTAGAGCCTTAACAAACTTCTAAGTGGCCCGACCTGGCCTCAAACTTGTGATCCTACTTTCTTACTCAGATTTATTTCTCTAGGCAATTTATATGACTGCTCCAGTCATACAGTGGTCACTGCAATGCACACATAGGCAGCCTGAGGAGGTTTAGAGGTTTAACTTTCAGCAAGCTGTTGATTTTCACCTGGGAAGACTCAATGCAAATCCAGAGAATCTAGCTCAGCTTTCTTGCCATGCTCCAAGTCTTTGATTTGCTTCCCTTTGCAGTTCTTTTAAACCATGGGAAACTATTGTTGGGTAAAGGTAGACACCCTCTGAGGCTAGTGATAAACCAGATGCTTATCATTTCAACATGCATGCAACTGATATAGGAGAAATATGATTTGCAACCTGCTGGATATCAGATTTGTCAAGTTCATGTTCCCCAAAAGGATTCCTAAGGACAACAGAGGCTAAAAGTAGGAAAGATTTATAAGGTCCCTCAGAGACAGAACGGGTCCTGAAGGTGGGTTGCCACAGAGACCATTTCTCGAGGAATATTTTATAGAGCAAAATCATAAGAGGATGCAACATGGATCAAACTGCAATCAACCAATAAGAAGTATATCTGCTTACCTAACATTGATCCAACAGGGAAGTGAGACACCTAGCAAGGGTATATGGCTAGCATCATTAACTTTGGCTTATTTATGGCTTCTAAAACAGAATTAGTTTTGCAGAGTGATAGGTCCAGATGTTCTGCTCATTCACCTGAACATTTAAAGCCTATCTGAACTTAATGGACTAGTTAGTACTAATTACAGTATAATCGTGCATGCCTCCCTCAGGGGTAAACAGAAATTTGAGATTATATGTGTGACCCCATTCTGAGGCCTTGTCTTCAGATGTGCTTTCGGCCACTGTGTCGATGGGTTCTCATCTTCTGTGCTGATTCCCTCCAGGACCTACCTTGTCTGACTGCCTATTAATTTTTATCTAACTTAGTTGCCTGTAATACTACTTTTAAAATTCAATTGAAATACACCTATTTTTTTCTTATTTCTCTTGTGAATTTTTCTCCAGCCACTTTTACAAGGGATGAGAGCAGGAATATTCTCTGTCTTAAGAAGGGACTGTAACTATCTTTATTTTATATTATGAGTTTTTTGGATTCTGAGCAGTTGATAGTTTTTAAATACTATGATTTTTGTAGCTTATCTTGATTGTTTCATAAGCTACATCAAAGAGGTATTCCATATAATATTTAACATTTAATTAGTATTTATTGTAGTATAAGCAAGTTGGAGACTATAGTCACACCAAAAACAAATCCTAATAAGAATTTTGTGTAGTTAAATGAATTCAAAATACAAAATTAGCAAAATGGTTTATAAGAAGAAAAATCAGCTGGGGGTTTAGCTCAGCAGCACAAGGGTGTGCCTGGCAAGTGTGAGGTTGTGAGTTTGACCCCCAGTACAAAAAAAAAAAAAGAAAAAAGAAAAAAGAAAAGAAAAGAAAAAAGAGAAAAATCACTAACTCTGTAAGAATTGATAAAATACATAAGTTTATAGATTTTTAATAATTTACTCACATTCCAATAAGCTACAAGACTAAACTTTAATTTATGCTTAAGTGGTCTTTTTAAAAAGGGAAAATACCTTGTTTTTTTGAAATGTTTAGAAATATCCTTTCACAGAGAAAATGTTAGTTACACTTGATGATTGGATTTCACCTCTCTATGTCAATTATGAGTGCATTATAAATTGAATATTTAAAATGCAAGCTACTAAATTCTTTAGATATAATGAACCAATTTTCCATTTAAGGATAAGTGCATAACTTACAAATATTAACATTAAAATACAATTTTATTTATATTTGTGTGTAAAAAAAGCACACGTACTCTTTCATTTCCCAAACTTTATCATATGAATGAAAGCATACACCATAATTTGAAGAAAATGATGATAATTATCTTAAGTGCTTAGGGTCCAATAACATTTCATAAAATCCACTAGGGCTTCTCATGGAAATATCTGCCATACATATATAAGAGATGAAGGAGTGGACGCAGGGAAGGAGATGGAAAATGAATTAAGATGTGTTATCTTCATGTACCAAATAGCCAGGATGAAAGTAGTCATTATGCATTGCAAGCAAGAACTAACAAAAAATAAAAATTAAACAACTATATCATGATATATAATCATTCTCCGAAACGGACATAAGGATGAGACACTCCTCACTTAAGGGATCACTTAAATGAAGTTTGAGTCACAACACTTTTGTCTGCGCACATGCAGAATCAGATAGATATGGGGGAAATGTTAGCACACATTTTAAATTGATTTTCAACCATTGTTTTTATTTAAATGGTAAGAATATCAAGTGTCTGAAGTGATTCTGATGCCACATCACCGTGTCATTTGTGTAGAATAAATTTGCTTAAAATTACTGTGGGCCCCAAAGACCCATAACAGAACTCTTCATTCCATGGTTCAACAGCAAATGAAAGGCAAATTTCCCGAAAAACACAGTTGCCAAGTTATTTTATAAAAAGAAAAGTTTGACACAGAAAATCACCATTCCCACTGTCATTTAGAATTAATGCCTCAGGGAAGAATTTATGGTTTGAAGATTTTAATTTATTTTTGAGTGAAGAAGGCTGAAGGATAAATGAAGTATCTGAACATTGAAATCAGAAGTTAAAACAAATAAGGGGAAATAGAAAAACTATATTGAAAAACTTGCTTATGTCATAATTCTGCTTAAATTATATAGCACAGTAAATAAGGTTTATAGAAATTATAAAGAAGGGCTGGGAGTTTGGCTCAGCAGCTTAAGCGCCTGTCTGGCAGGTGCGAGCCTCTGAGTTCGATCCCCGGTGCCGCAAAAAAAAAAAAAAAAAAAAAAAAAAA
>RJWM01050716.1:0-10676 GCA_004363535.1 Dasyprocta punctata
TCTCTCTCTCTCTCTCTCTCTCTCTCTCTCTCTCTGTGTCTCTCTCTCTGCCTCTGCCTCTCTCTGTGTCCCTCATGTCTGTCTCACTCTCTCTGTGTTCTTCTGTCTCTGTCTCTTTGGCTTTCTCTCTGTTTCTCTGTGTCCCTCTGTCTGTCTGTCTCTCTGTTGGTCTGTCTCTCTCTCTCTCTCTGTCTCACTCTCTCTTTCACTTTGTACGTGTTTATATAGGCATAAGTTTTGTTTTTGCCCACTGGAGACTCTTAATACATCCTTGCTTATTTCTGGACTAATTCAAAACCTAAGTCCTTGTGTCCGTAAATATTTGTCTATGCTTTTGTAACATAATATCACATCAAAGAATTACAGACATTTTGTATATCAGATTTTTTAAAAAATTTACGATATGTTCACATCATGACCCAGTAACATCTATATAGTGCAGAAGGGTAACAGCATGATTCAAAGGTCTTCTCCAAAAGTCGTGCTGCCCTTTGATTGGCTTTGTGACCCTACTGGAGGTCGGCTCTGAAGACTGTGACTGGGTCAGGGAGCACTGTGCTCATGAATGGATAAGTGGGTTCGTCGCAGTGGGAGTGCTTTTATTTTAAAGGAAGACCTCTCTTCAAATGCTTTCTCACATCTTGACCTAGACATCGTGGTACACAGCCCCATGCCAGGTGTGTGATGCCATGCTGGGGATGCCCGTCTTCCAGACTGTGGAAGGTAAAGTTATTGTTCTATAAATTCTCAGCCTCAAGTATTCCATTATAACTGCAGGAGATGGACTGGGACAGTTAATATGATTCTTAGGACTCTTAAACCTGTAGGTTCCCTCTTTTATTCTCCATAGAATTCACTTATCGAATAAACCAGGTCTTTTTGTTTGTTTGTTTTTTGTAGAGTTTTCCACATTCTGGACCTTGCTGGTCTTTAGCAAAGTCCTTGTGCTGCTTGTTTAGCAAGTTTTCATAATTCTCTTGAAGCTCAAAAGCTCATAGTTAAATTCTGAGTCAGTTGATATTTTGGCAAGAATACTTCGTAGATTGGTGTTGTGAAGACATAAACCAACTACTTGTTTCTTTTTTTTTTTATTAGCAGTCACTAATGGTTATTGCCTACATTCCTCTTTCTTTACTAAGATTTCAAAATTGTGCAATTTCCTCTAATTCTTTGTTTTATTAGTTTTATTAGGATGAAGCTAATATTAGTTTTATTATACTAATAAAAACTCTAAAGAGATGGCTTAGCAAAACTACCAAAAAAAAAAAAAAAAAAAAAAAAAAGCTTTCCCTAATCAATTTCTTTACCCTGAAGCACAGCTTATATAGGAAAAGCAGTATACTAGCCAATTATTTTGAAGTAACAGAATGGTTTTCTGGTGTTTTATATAAGTGACCACTGAGAATGGTTTTGTTAATATTATAAACTAATGAACTGAGATGTATTCAATGTGTTTAAATTCTTTATACCTATTACTCTTAAGATGCTGAAAATTTTCCAAATTTAGTCACAGGGAGTCTTTTTTATTTTTGTAAATTAATATGCAGCATTGTATGTATTTGGTACATAAACATAACATTTTGAAACAGATATATATATATATATATATATATATATATATATATATATACACATATATGTTATTTATGTATATGTGGTTAAATATGTCTAATTAAAAGTGAATAGTTATCAATCACTCTGAATTTTTCATGAACATGGTTAACTGTGGCCACCGTGCTGTATGAAAGGTCTCTTAAATTTATTCTTCCTGTCATTTTGTACCTTTTGACCAACATTCCCCTATCTTCCTTTCCCTCTAGTTTTCTCCAGTCTCTGATCACCACACTTCAGCTCTCCCAGAGAGGCTCCTGAAGTTAGAGCTTGGAGACATTTTCCTGCTGCAGACCTGGAACCAGATCAGCACTCCCCGAGTGGTGAATGACAGTGAGTACAATTTTGACACCAAGGGTGTTCGTTATTATTGATTTTCCCATTATTTTTTGGAAATCTTGCCAAACAGAACTAGAAAATGCAGTTTAAAGATAAATATATTAATTAATATATTATAAATTAATATATTAATTAATAAATTAATATATTATAATAGAATTTTATAGCACATTTATTCTTACTTAATTTAACTGATCTTACCTCCCTATTTGCTTCTTTCAATGTTTCTGTTTGTCTGTTTGTTTTTAGACAGGGTCTTGCTTTGTAGAACAGGTTGGCTTTGAACTCTTTGTGTAGCATGGGCTGGTCTTGAACTCAGTGACCCTGAGTACTGGAATTGCAGGAGTGCACCACCAGGCCTGCATAATGTTAAGTCTTTTTAAGTCTTGTTCTAAATACTACAAAGATAGTCATCTTTATATTATCTAACATGCACTCTAATTTCAGGACATTAAAACCAATGGTACCTAGTACCAACAACCTGGAAGTTTTCTTTAAATCAGTATTATTTCCAATTTACTCAATACACGTTAATCATTAATTATTTATTTATTTTAGTAGATTTCCATTAATATTGCCCATGGTTTTAGGAATTAAAAGATTCTGAGTAAGTAAAATAAAATATAAGACTAGTTGATAAAATACTTTAGAAATTATTGTTTTCCATGTTTTATTCTAGTATATCGTCTTCCTATCATCTCTAACCCTTTGAACCGAAATCCATATTTAACTTTTCACTAAATCATAATCGACATTGAAAACTATGAGGAAAAGAACTATTATACCACATTTATTTAAAACCTGTTCTTTCAAAAAGGAAAATGGTTGCATTTTTTTCCAAACTGTGCTTGAAATTTTGCATTCAATAAAACATTTCAAGCACAGTTGGGAAAAAATGATACATTTAGGAAAACAGGAAACAGTACTTACACAAAAAAAGGTTTACAAAGATAAATACAAATGTATTTTAATGGGTATCTAGTTTAGTCTCCATAAATTATAATATTAAAATCACATAAAATACACTTTGCTTTTTAACACCTCTTCAGTTATCCCTTTAACAGTACCATCTTATTTTTCTGTTAGATAAGACATGTTGAAAGAGACTACCTGTAATATTTACGTGATGAAATCTTCATTTTTTTCTTAAATATGTACTCGGAAACATGATAGGAGCTTAGTGTCTCCCTAAATGTGGATCTGAATATATTGCAATTTTAAATGTGATGTATCATGAATAAAATTTCCTCTTGAGGGTTTTGAAAATATGTCCTCACTGATTGTAGTGTGAAATCCATCATCAGCTGCAAGATACTCCTGACCATATGGCTAAGTAGAAGCAATTGGACTGTGAGTCAGTTTCTTATGCATATAGAAAATTGCCTTGTGCCACAATTACATTTCAAGAGAAATTCAATTATGGTCTTTTTCAAAATCAAGAAAAGATGCTCTGAATTTTCTTGGTTATTTGCAATAATAGCCTCTCAGCTTCACATTAATATAGATGATGAACACAGTTCATCAAAGAAATTTTGAATTTTTATAAATTGCAAATTTATAGAGTTGTTCTTATGCAGCCAATTATTTATAAAAGTGATTTCTCCTAAAATAGTCTACATTCATAATCACCGTCTTCAAATAACTTTGATTTCAGTGAATGCTCAAACTAGTACTAAATGATACTGAAATTTTCATGTAAGGAAATGAAGTGGCTAGACTAAAATCTCCCTAGAAATTGGTGGCAGAGAAAACATCAATGTTCATTTAATATTAGCTGAATAATTCATTTTATTTATGCTAAATTTATTTACATTACATAAAACTCATACTAAATTTTTAAAAACCTTTTAATGAGAGAACATTGAGTTTAGTCAAATAAAATGTGTATGAATGAGTAACATCCAATCCTCTTGTAATATTAATTTTTGCCTTCAATATCATTATCTTATATATTTAAACTTGGACATCCAAAACTTTGGCCCTTATACCTACCTATTATTAATGTGCAATTCTATTTGAAACTTCCTAACGATGCTATGGATTGGTTTCAGTTTTTTTGGTTATGTTTCATTTTTAAAACAGGAGTGAAAATGATGTAGAATTAACTGAAGGTCACACAGGACTAAAAGTCAATCAGCAGCATCCTCTGTTCCTGTTCAGGGAGTCTTACCACACACATCCAGGAGTCTTCCCTGGTGGCGTCAGATTGTAGTAAGCATTTAAAAAGGCCTGCAAGGGAGAATCACAGCAGGCTATTACCGATCCCAGAAGAGAAGCCCTGGAGAAGAAGAACTCCTACTCTTTGCCATGCATATAATAGACTCAAGTCCACTTTCACAGCTGATCATCAAATTACTGTAATTTTTCAGTGTAAATTCGAATCGCGTAATTCTAATTTTTAGTCACTAAAATGTGTTATAAGATAAATTCAGGTGATTACAATTTCTAAATTATGAAAAACGTAGCTTTTTAGTCAGAATAGAGTAGTGGCCAATAAAGATAATGTTCCGGTATGTCTAACCATACCAAACAATAAAAATAACACAAAAAAGGAAAAGAAAGAGAAGGAAGAAGAGGAGGGGAGCAGAAAACAGAAGTAAACTCTTCACCAAGAACTTTAGCAGCTTAGACCAGAAAAAGCAGTCAGTGTGCGTTGACACTTGGGATTCTGTGCTCCGGGAAGTGTGAATGAATCTCTCTTCTGTTTGCAAATGATATCTGAGAACAGTTAGTCACAAGAACAAATCAGAAGTCCAATCCATAGATGTCGGTTTATGACAGACAAAGGAGAAACCTTGCTTTTTTTCCATAGGTTTCTCGGGCTTTGGGCCAGCAGTGGTTCAGATCAGTGGACTTGGAGTATGCATAAACATACAGAGTTTTTCAAGAAGTAAATTTACATTCAATCCTAGCAGTATTCTATTACTTTAAGATGGGATTTCTTTTATTATCAACTGTAATTTTAAGGAATTCCTGTAAAAAAAAATCTATCTTACTTTTATTAACTTGTTTTCTCTTCCTGTTTGTTCAGTTCCAATGAATAAGTACTTAATTTGCTTGAGATAGGCAGTAGTTTTAAATATCAATGAAGAAGCCAGAATTTATCTTTATATGGCTTGAAAGAAGCTTCCTTTAAGAGCTAACAGAAATAGAAAGGTGTTTGTTGTTAAACTTGTTGCTTTATAAAGGATTTAATTATGGGAATACCCTGAGGAATGTGAGAAAGTGTGGAAACTTTAAAAGGTAAGTAATTCATTAAGAATGACATGAAGAAGCTTCATCTATTTTATAATACATGTTGTTTACGTAAGTTGTCTTTAAAAACTTCAGTAAGAGTCTTTTATATTTATTATGAGTTTCTAGATTTGATTAAAGAAAATGTATTTCATATTATGCAATTTTAAAGAATTGGTCTACTTTGTTTCCTTGAACAAGTCATTAGAAGTTAAAGTAAAAAAAGAGAGGAAATAATATCAAAGAATATAGACCTCCTATGAAGAAATTTCAAAACTTTTAATTAATCACCTGCTGCCTAACTTATTTATGGTATTATGTTCTCTTTAAGAATGTTTACAAAATTTTAAAGTCTTTCCTTTTTTTTTTTTTTTTTTTTAGTAACTTTCCATTAATCTACTCCCTGGATTCTTTTTTTAAGTATTAAGGTATGAAAATGTCTTCATTGTGAGCAGAATACTTTCAATATAATTAGAGGATATTAGGAAAGTATTCGAGCTGCTTCACATAAAGTGACAGTGGATAAAAGTCTGAATAGATATATTAAAATTATAAATCAGATACTAGAATAAAGTTAAATTTACCAGCTTTGAGCTAACTTTAGAGAACTATTGGATTTATTAGGATGAATGATTGTTAGATTATTTTTTGCAAGGCTAACTTAACGATGTCTATTCCTAAACCAAGATTATTACTCAACTGCTATATCTCTGTGAAAAATCAGAGCGCGGCCATGGAGAAACAGAATAAAAGTTGTCCTCCTCCCCAGAGGATGTCAAGGAGAGCTGGGCACCACTATTTGAAAGTGTGAAGGACTGAACGCTGTGGAGGTTGTGTCTGTCTCCTTATGTTTTCATTGAATGACCTTCACTAGTAAAATGTAACACGAAAATTTGCCTCAACCTGTTTTCTAGTGAGCTCAAAATAATGCATTCTGAAAGAAAGGTAATTTACCAAAAAAAAAAAAATTAATAGCTTATTGTGAAAGGAAAATGGATCATAGATGGTCAAGAAACTCCAGATGTCAATGACATCATGTAGCAGCTATTACTATCCTGCGGAACTGTGGTTCTGAGAAACACACTTCACTTAACTTTGGACAAGTTGTCTACTTCTAACCTAAAGTTTTATGGCTCCTTACTTTATAAATAGGCCTATTAAAATCAGAGATGTTATAAATCCACTCAGCAGACCTGTGAAAATCTCAAGAGGTTACAATTCTGACTTTGAGAGAGAAGATATTAAGCTGCAATAAAATTAACAACTTTTTGTACAAGGATACATAGCCCGGAAGATTCAGCCATTTATTTTGACTTCATATCACCAAAGCACTGAGCCTGTAACAGCTCAGTGTCAGAAGGATGAGCTGACCCATTGGAAGCAAAGCAGTAACATTGGCTTCCAAGTTGTTGTGCCTCCAGACAACATCTCAGCTTGCACCTGGCACATTGGCTCCTCTTGCTGACACTGGAACTGAAGCCGACATGTGGTATTATCTATCAAAACCTAGAAGGGAAAATTCCCAACACCGAATATAGTGCAATCAGGGTCATTCTGCAATCATGGGGGCAGTTCTTTGAACTGACACCCACAGCTAAATAACCGTCTCTGTGTTCATTCAAACATCGCACCCTTAGAATGAACACTAAAATGATTCCTTTGCATTGGAATCTTCAGTTTCACAGACCTAACTACTAACCATGCCTCAGTGGATGTAAGAAAAAAAAAATCATGGTTCCAGATATGACTATGCACGATAATAGTATTGTAGAAGAATTATTGCCATCATCAAATATCAAAATGATGCTTGGTGAAGGATGGGAGCAGGAGCTCAGGGAAAGGAAGAAGGAGTAAAAATGGTCAAGATGCAAAATCTGTATGCACCAGTTCCCCAAGATGAATGGAATGATGATGCACCTCAGACTGTTAATGATACTACTACTAATAAATAAAAAATATACAAATAATAAGTTTTTAAAAACACAAAAATCTCTAAATCATGCTACTTCATAGAAACATGGCATCCTGTAAGCCACAAACGTGTGGTTTTATATTCTGGTAGCTATATTAAAAAAATAAAGAGAAACATTTATTTTGGGATATTTTATGGTTTCTTTTCTCCTTTCTTTTGTCATTTACCATGGGGCGAGAAGACTACAGTGTACGCACATCGCTGTCCAGAGTCTGAGAAGGAAAAGAGGTAAAGGCTCCACTCAGAGCCCTCCCAGTAACTGTGGGAAGAACTGTGTTCTCCTGACTTAGTTGAGCCATAGCAAGATTGCAGCCCAGGCTGACCACTCTCGGAACAAGCTGGAGGCACACAGCCCTCAAAGTCACCCAGGATTCCCAGCCCTCTGCAAGAGTCTAAAATGTGTTTGTTTATAAACTGCTAAATTTTTGAGTCATTGGTTATACAACAATGATAAGTAACATACCCACATCCAGGACAGGTAGTTCTTATGTCTTCCCATCAGTGTGGAAAGGAATATTCTTTTCCAAGTCATTGCTTCACTGACTTCGTGCCATATCAGTTGTTAACACATGTGTTTGTCTGACTCTGCCATGCGCCATCCTTCCATCATTGCCAGTACCTAGAGGTCAGGATTACTGTAGTTTTTCTTAAATATTAAATGTGGTGGGGTAAGTTCTCCAACTTCGTTCATTTCCAAAGTCCTTTGGACTATTCTAGGTCCTTGGCATTCCCCCTATATTTTATAGTTAGCCTGTCCTTTCTACAAAAATTCATTTCTACAAAATGAATTTTTACTGATCTTATTCAATCAATATATCAATGAGGAAAGAATTAATATCTTTAATAATATTGAGATTTTCCTCATTTGCTTAGATATTTTTTAATTTCAGCATTATTTTGTACTTTTAGTAAGAGGACTTACACATTTTTGTTAATTTATTCTTGGGTGAGTATCATTATATAACATACCCCTCACTAAATACTCCATCTTCTTTGCTATTACAGACTATACCTCCCACTGCCTCTCTGTATTTTATATTTTCCACTATTATTTTAAAGAAACATTTTGAGGAAAAGCTATAATATTCCTAGTCATAAAATATTATTAGTGAAATATAAACCTATTTTAATAAGTAAAACTGGAGTCATAAAATGAAATCTTACTATGTAATCTTGGTAAACTCACTTCTTAAAATTCCATCTATTCTTAGCCTATTTTAAGGGTATATCTTTATTGTTTGCAATACTATTAATAAAATTCAGTAATTCCATTTTCCTTTAAAATATTGAGCTCTAATGATGAATATTTTGCTTATTCTTTATGTATAATTTTTTTTGCTAATCAGGGCATTGGTATTAATGAATTTGTTATCACATAAGTCATTAATATGTGGTAAGATGTCCAGCATCCATTCTTCTATAAGGTAAATGGAAAAGGACACCAAAGAAGGAGTCAAGGCTAGAATCAGGGAGTGGTAAAATGGGCAATGCTTGTAAACCAATCCCCATCACACTGACAGATGCAGTTAATTGAGAGTAAGGCAGAGCAGTGCTAAAAGTTAGAGAGACTGCTGTGTCAGCCACAGCACGCAAGGAACGAAGCCAGTCTCATATTCCACGGCTCCGGGATCAAAATCAGTGTTCGACTTCTCATGCAAATGTTCTAGTAATGGTCTGCGTGAAGGACACCAGAGTGAAGACTGCTCACTGTTAGGACCCTTTCGCCTTTATGCTGTCCTTTTGATGCACATGCTCCCCAAATCTCACAAGATCTGCTTCCGGAATACCTAAGGAAAGGTTTCACCTGGAATGAAAGACTGTGTAGGTCTCAAGCACAAGTGTATTTTCACACAGACCCAAAATGCCTAACACTGGTTACAGCATGAAGGGGATCGTGAGGTTCACTTTTCAAAACAGGGAAAATGAGACACTGAAAAGTAACTAATCAAAGAATTGATATAATTCTACATTGTTATAACCACTGTCCTCTGCTATATTCTTAGTTATGGTGGTTTCAGTGAAGTCACTATCATTTCGTTATCTGAAGCACGATGGACATAAATATTAGGATTCTCACAGGTCACCCCTGACCTGCAGGCATCCCGGCTGCCACACCCATGCCCACAGCTCGCTCAGTTCCACATCTTTGAGGTTCTGCTCCTCTCACCTGTCCTTCCACGCCTGGACTTCTGGCACCATGTTCATGGGGCCCCAATGGACCAAACTACAGAGGTGGTCTTCACCTACTCCCCTTCATCATTCATGGCTTTGTGACTAATTTCCCATGAAAAGAGGGGAATAAGTGATTCTCTGGATGCTCTTTAAAACCCTCTTCTTTGGATGTTCACTCCAGAACAGACCAAAACATACCATAGATAGATCTTGCATTTCAGACAGTCTGAAATAAATGGCCCAACGCATTTTATAAAATGCATTTTTTAACAAATTGATACACTTAATTGATTTTACTCTTTGATTTGAAAAATCCATTTTTGTCCATTTTAGCTACTCAGTCTAACTTTTAATTTCACACTTTATTGACTTTATTTATTTATTTCCTGCTGTTTTCATCACTTGGACTGTCCAGTTATCTTTGTTATGCTTGGTTAACAGTTATTTACTTTGGCAAGACAGTTGTTGCTGCAAGTGGCTTTCTTTTCTGATTCGATCAATATATTCTACCTCACTTATTAATCTAATGAAAAGAAATAGTGGCAAGCATAAAAAAATGACTGTACACATCAAATGCTAGTCCTTATAGCTTAGTGAGTATAAATTTAAGAATAGGAGAATAATTTAGATCTCCTCAAACTCTTCGAATGGCAAAGCATACTCTTCATTAGAAGAGTGTGACAGAATATTAATTACTTATTAAAAATTAATCACCAGACATCTAAACTAAAAACAGACAGACAGAAGAAAAACTGTGGTTGATTAACTTCTTAATGTTTTTGATTCTGATTAAATTTGCTAAGTTCTACTCCCGCTACGCTTCATAAATCTTTACTACAAATGTTACAATGTAGAGTTTTGAGCTTTGCCTAAGTAAACTTAGTGAAATGCAGCAGTCTCGGAGGCTCTCAGCATAGAAATCCATTGCTCCATGTTGTATGTTTTCAACTGAACTTCCAAAGTAGTAATTTCATTATTTAAAGAAAAAGACTTGTTAGCTCAAAAATACATGTGTTCTTCTTGTGTTGCATTATACATAAGAGTTGTAAGGTCTTATTTCTTTGTATCCTGAGAATCTGTAATGAGTTATTTTCAAATTAGGGTGGTTTTCTTCATCTCAGAGATTTTCTGTGAAGAATGATTTGCTCGGATTCTTACTTGAATTTGCACAACAGTTCAAGGAAATAATAAATTCCATAAAAACAAGATAAGATGTCTTATTCTCCAAGTGATGTCTCCAAGATTATTGGAACTCTCAAATGTTGGAGGGGGAAAATTATTGCAGAAAAGCATCTTCAAAACGATAGAAATTTTCCCTCTTTGTACTTGTGGGGCGTGAGGATGACAA
>RJWM01050717.1:0-10672 GCA_004363535.1 Dasyprocta punctata
AAAAAAAATGATCAGTAGTCACACTATCCAAATGTAGTAAGTCTACACTATGATCTTATCACATATTTACAAAAATTCCTTATGAAAAGAAATTCTTCTGACTCATCCATGAGGAATAAAAATGCTACATTTTTCTTTTCTAAGGCAAGATGTTTTGCCATTGGGCTAAATTTTTATGTTGAAATATTCCAAGGAACCTTGACTACTTCATGGATTAATGGACTACAAAAATTTTCTGGGCTATGAAATGTTGATTTAAAAATTAATTAAAGAAAAAAGTGAGAGAAGTCACTTTGAATTATTTACCTTATTACTTCAGAGATATTTTATAATATAAATTATTTTATAATGGTCAATTACTCCCTCCATATCTGTCTATTTCTGTCAGTGTGTTTGTCTGTCTGTCTATCTATCTATCTGTCTGTCTGTCTTTTTTTATTGTTGGGGTGACCTTGGGAAAGTAAGCATGGATGAGAGAAGAAATAGTCTTCCTCTGTCATTCTACTATAAGGAATTCAGGTCTTGTATAACAATTTTTAGCTAAAACAAAAGTACAAAGACTTTTGCATTAAAAGAAGTAAACCTATGGCAAATATGAGAGTGAAAACTTATAGATGAATCATTAAAAATTTATGTACATTTAGGTGCATTAGAGGACATCTAACTTGGTAGTGATAAAAATTTAACCTTGATTTCTTCTTAAATGCTAGTAACAACAATTTGTTTCAAAGAATTTATAGCTACCAAATCTTTTTCTTTAACTTGATTTTTAAATTTAAAATTTAAATAAAGCCAGGGATATAGCCCAGTGGTGTAAGTGCATGCCTGGAGAGCAAAAGGTCCAGATTCCTGATAGCCACAAAATTTTTTTAAATAAAAAAGCAATGACTTTATCTCTTTTTTTATTTTAAAAAGAAAAACAGAAAAAAGGATAGAAGTGAAACAGAATTTCAAAAACATAGCAGGAAATTAACACTAGTTAATATATTGCATATTGTTATCTTAGAAGTAGTTGTTCAGGTTACAAGATTTAGGTGTGAAAAAAATGTTCAAACAATCAAACAACAAAAACACAAACTGTTCTTTTTGATGAGCTAACAGAAATTAGTAGGAATTTATCTTATATATACATACATATATATATATGTATAATATACATAAAATCTTTTCCCCTCTTCCTTTTCTCCTTTCCCCTATCCCTGTTCTTTCATTTTGAGCAATTTCTTTCCCTTTCATTATCACAATATCCATTGCACATTTTGGATCCTATTACTCTTTCAGTTTTTTTTTACACTAGGGAGACTATACAATATTTACAAATGTGAGTTTGATTTATTTCACCTATGAGTATGGCCTCAAGTTGCCTCCATTTACCTATAAAAGCCTCAATATTATCCTTCTTTATAGCTGAGTAATATTCCATTGTGTAAAAACGCCACATCTTTTCTATCTATTCTGTGGGTGATGGGCATTTGGGTAGTTTCCAAGATTTAGCTATTACAAATTGTGCTGCTGTAAACATAGGTACACGTATATCACTGTGGCATGAGATTTTCAATTTTTCTGGGAAAATGCCCAGAAGGGGAATAGCTGGATTGAATGTGACTTCCAATCTTAGTTTTTTCAGGAATCTCCACACTGATTTCCACAGTGGTTGTACCAGTCTACAATCCCACCAACAGTAGAAAAGTGTTCCTTTTTCCCCACAGCCCCACCAAAATTTGTTATTGGTTTATTTCTTGATGGCAGGCATTCTTTCTGGAGTGAGATAGAATCTCAATGTTGTTTGAATCTGCATCTCTCAAATGATCACTGATGCTGAACTTTTCTTCATGCATTTATTTGCCACTTGTATTTCTTCATCAGAGAAGTGAATGTTTATCTCAGATGCCCATTTTTGGATTGGGTCTTTGAATTTGGGGACCCCGATGTTTTTCAATTTTTTTTATGTTCTTTATATAAGTCCTTTATCTGAGGAACAGCTGGCTAAAATTCTTTCCTACTCTGTGGGTTTTCTTTTCACTCTGTTTTTTATTTCTTTTGATGTGCAAAAACTTTTTAATATGATGAGATCCCAGTTGTTGTTTCTTTGAAGTAATTACCATGTAGTTTGCTTTTTGTTCATGAGCTCTTTGCCTACCTGTATGTCTTCAAGATTTCTACCTACCTTGTCTTCCAGTAGTTTTAGTGTTTCTGTTTTAATATTTAGATCTTTGATCCATTTTTACTTTAGTTTAGTTCATGGGGATAGACATGGGTCTAGTTTCAGTCTTTGGTGTGCGGAAAGCCAATTTTTCCAGCACCATTTATTAAAGAGGCTTTCTTCCAGTGAATGTGTCTAGCTCCTTTGTCAAAGATAAGGTGGCTGAGTGCTTTTGTAGATGTGTCTGCATCTTCTAATCTGTTCCTCTGAACCTCAGGTCTGTTTTTTCTTTTTCTTTTTCTTTTTTCCAGTATAATGCTGATTCTATCACAGTAGCTTTGCAGTATAATTTCAAGTAGGGATTGTGATGCCTCTTGTCTTGCCTTTGTTTCCCAGGATAGTCTTTGCTATTCTATGTCTTTTCTGTCTCCAAATGCATTTTAGGAATATTTTCTCTAGATCTGTGAGGCATGTTAATGGTATTTTGATCAGGATTGCATTAAATCTGCGTAATAGTTTTAGAAGTATGACCATTTTTACCATGTTCTTTCTTCCTATTGAAGAGCAAGGAATATCTTTCCATTTTCTCTTCAATCTCCTTTTTTTAGAGTACTCTAGTTTTCAATGTATAGGTTTTTATACCATTTGTTAGGTTGATTCCTAAGTATTTTATTTTTTGGATGCTATTGTTAAAAATGTTATTCCCATAATTTCTCTCTCAGTGAGTTTGTTATTTGTATACAGGAATGCTATAGTGTTTTTGAGTGTTGACTTTGTATCCAGCTACACTGCTGAATTTGCTTATTAACTCTAGTGGCCTTTTATTTATTTATTTGTTTGTTTATTTTTTTATTGGTATTGGGGATCAAACTCACAACCTTGCACCTGCCAAGCAGGCACCCAAGTCACTGAGCCAAACTCCTGGCCCTGTTTTTTTCTGAGGTAGGGTTGCACTATATAGTTCAGGCCAGCCTTGCTCACATTGTAACCAAACCAGCCTTGAACTCACAATGCTCCACCTATCTCAGCCTCCTGAGTGCTGGGATTAAAGGCGTGCACTACCATGCCCAGCTAGTCTAGTGGTCTTTTGATGGAGTTTTTGGGGTCTTCTATGTAAAGTATCATGTCATCTGCAAATTCCTATCCTTATTTCTTCTATTTCTCTCTCTTGTCTAATTGCTCTGGCTAACATTTCCAGAACTACATTGCATAGGAGTGGTGATAGTGGACATCCTTGTCTTGTTCCCAATTTTACAGTGAAAGCTTTCAGTTTTTGTCAATTTAGTATAGTGTTGGGTGTTGGTTTGTCATAAATGTATTTTTTCAGGTTGAGGTAGATATCATCTATCCCAATTTTCTGTAGGGTTTTTATCATGAACCGGTGTTGGACTTTATCAAAATATTTTTCTTCAACTATTGAGATGATCATGAGATTTTTGTCTTTGGCTCTGTTGATGTGGTGTATTACATTTATTGATTTGTGTATGTTGAGCCATCTCTGCATTCCTGGGATAAATTCATCTTGGTCCTGGTGTATAATCTTCTTGATGATTTGCTAGTATTTTATTGAGAACTTTTGCAACAATGTTCATTAGGAAGATTGCTCTATAGTTCTCCTTTTTGGTTGGGTCTTTCTATGACTTAGGTATCAGAGCAATATTTGCCTCCAGGAATGAGTTAGGGAGAATTGCTTCCCTTTCAAATTCATTGAAGAGTTTGAGGAGTATTGGCATTAAATATTCTCTCAATTTCTTGTAGAATTCATCCATGAATCCATCAGGTACTGGGTTTTTCTTTGTTGGTAAGTTTTTAATTACATTTTCAATTTCAACAACTGATATTGAATTATCAAAAATTTTATATCTTCTTGATTCAGCTTTGGTAATTTATAGTTTTGTAGGAATCTGTCCATTTCCTCTGATTTTCCAGCCAATGTGAGTAAAGATTTTCAAAGTAGGTAATCATGATTTTCTATAGGATCTGTAGTAATTTCACCCTTTTCATACCTTTTTTGCATGAATTTGAGTTTTTTCTTTCTTTTTCTTGATAAGGTTGGCTACAGGTTTATCAATTTTATTTATTCTTTTAGAGAACCAACTCTTTGATTCATTAATTCTTTGCGTTGTTTTCTTAGTCTCAGTTGTGTCAATTTCTGCTCTGATATTTATAATTTCCTCCTTTCTATGAGTTTTGTGCTTGACTTGCTCTTCTTTTTATAGAAGCTTGAGGTGCAGCATTAGGCTTTTTATTTGTGTGCTTTCCATTTTCCTGATGTGATAATTCATCGCTATATTTTTTCCTCTTAGGACCACTTCCATTGCATCCTACAGGTTTCAGTATGTTGTATCTGAATTTTCATTGAATTGGATGTATTGTTTAATTTCTTCCTTAATTTCATCTATGACCCATTGGTTGTTCAGGAGGGTGTTACTTAATTTCCATGTGTTTCTGTATGTTTTGCAGTTTCTTTTGCCATTAATATCCAATTTCAGTGTGTTATGCTCAGGTAATATGCTTGGGATAATTTCAATCCCTTTACATTTACTTAAGCACGTTCTATGGGCTCATAAATGGTCTATTTTAGAGAATGTCCCTTGCAGCTGAAATGTGTATTCTGATGTTGAGTGGAACACTCTGTATTCATCCATTAAGTCCATTTGTTCATAGGCTTAATTCAGTTATGCTATTTCTTTGTTGACTTTACATCTAGTTGGTGTATCTCTCTGTGACAATGGGGTATTAAAATCCCTCTTTAAAATCATGTTATTGTGTATTTGGTTTTTCATTTCTATTAGAATTTGTTGTATATAGTTGGGTGGTTCTGTATTTGGTGCATATATATATATATATATATATACACACACATATATGATTTTTATTTCTTCCTCTTGAATTTTTCTCTTAATAAATATGTAGTGACTTTCTTTATCTCTTTTCATCATTTTTTGTTTGAAACTCACATTGTCTGCAAATAGAATAGCTACCTCTGCTTTTATGTAGGTTTCTTTTGCATGGAATATTGTTTTCCATCTTTGACTTTTAGGCTATGAGTTTTCTTGCAAGTCAAATGTGTTTCTTGTATACAGCATATTGTTGGATCCTGTTTCTTCATCTATTCATCTATTCTGTCAACCTATTTCATTTAATTGGTGATTTGAGGTCATTTACATTGATAGTCATAATATGTGTTGGCTTATGTTTATCATGTTATTTTTCTATTGTTTGTTTCCTGCTTTACCCTCTTGTTTAATTGCTTGCCCTTCCTGGCCGTTTGTTTCTGTTGTTGTTCTGGAAATTGTAGTCACTTTTGCCTTTCCTTAGTATGTCTTTCAGTACTCTTTCTAGGGTTGGTTTGGTGGACATGAATTTCTTCAATTGTTCTTTTCATGGAAGTATCATATTTCTCCATTAATTTTCAAAGGAAGTTTTGTAGGGTAAGTCAATCTGGGTTGAAAGTTGTTTTCTTCTAGAGCTTGAAATACTTCACTCCAAGTTCATCTTGACTCAAAGGTTTGTTTTGAGAAGTGTGCTGTGATTCTAATAGGTTTATATTGATAGTTAAATTGTGTCTTTTCTCCAACAGCTTTTAGTATTCCATTTTCATGCTGAATTCCTGGGGTCTTATTATTATATGTCTGGGTGTAGATTTACTATGGTTATGATTGTTTGGAATTCTGCATGCCTCACTTATCTGTATATCAGATTCTTTTCCCATTTTTGGGAAATTTTCTGTTTTGATTTCTGTGAATAGTTTTTTTTTATGCCATCTGCACTGGACCCTGTATTTTCATCAACACCTATCAGTCTTATAATTTTTTCTTTGCATCATCTTGAAGCTGTTCAATTGTTACTTCATGATCCTTTGTTATTTTTAGAAGTTCTTTCCTTTCATATTTGCTAGCAGCAATCCTGTCTTCAAGGTCTTAAAGTTTATCTTCAGTTTCATTCAAGCAGTTTAGCTAGCTTTCTATGGAATTTTTAATTTCCTAGATATCTCTTTGAGTTTGTTTCATGCATTCTATTTCTTTCATATATTGTTCACTCAAGGTTTCTATCATTTTCCCATCCTGCTGTACTTTTTTTATCTGTCTTCTCTAGCTATGCTGAGCAACTCCTTCATTAATGTTGTCATTTCTTTCTTTACCTAAAAGATTATTTCTAATCTGATTTCCTGTATAGCTTCATCGATTTGTTTCTTTATTTCACTTGCTATCTTTTCAGAAATTTCAGGTGTATGACTTACAATGTCCTCTATTTCAATGTCTCACGTACTTGTTCCTGATATTGCATATTAATCTGGGCATCTGATATTGCATATTAATTCTTCATTTTGTCATTTTTCACCTCTTGGGTTAATATTTTGATTTTTCCAATCCCTCTAGTCTCAACTGTCTATCATGTGTGCCTTAGGATCCTACTGTGTGACTGACTTTCACCCAGTTGTTGGGTTGTACAATGTAGGGGAGGGACCAGTCACCTGAATTCCTCTTACAGGGTCTGTTCAGTGAGTCCTATATTCTTTCTAGGCTGACTAGCCCAGGAATATTGATGTAAGCCAATCTTTAGCTCCTATTGTTACTGAAGCTTCAGGCTCTTCCAGGCCACTAGATTCACCTGTCTGTAGTGTGTGCCTCATCTGGGACCCTACTATGTCACTGGGGGTCTCATAACCCCTTTTAGGTTCCTCTGGGTAGGGGCAGGCCTCATTGGCACTCTCACCAACCCACCCAGTGTTCTCTGTATGGTAGAAGGGCTCACCTACATGCTTGCTGGGGAGAGGGTTAACTTTGGCTCCTGTTGACCAACTGAGATCCTCTACATAAGGGGGAAACTCACCACAATGTCGCTGGCCTGCCAAGGTCCTCTGTGTGGGGAGAGGGGTTGCTGAGTCTCCCACCAGCCCACCTAGGTACTGCAGGTGGTGGAAGGGGTTGCTGATGGTCTGTTGGCTGCTGAGATTTCCCAGGTGTGGGGGACTGTCTATTTTCTTTATACATTGGATATCTGACTAAAATTTTATGTTACAAAGGAAGTTTGTCTATTGGTATTGGAATATCTGTAATAGATGTGTCTATGGCCCATTCTTCTGATCTGTGGCTCACTCAATTATCATTTTATATTTGATTTGTTTTTCTTTGAGATTTCTTTTCTGTCCTACATAATCCTTTTTAAAAAATTCCCTGAAATGAAAGCAAAAGCTGATAAAGACTACTATTTAAGCTGTGGCAAAAGCTTTAAGTTTATTAAAGACAAGTTAGTGGAACCAGAATAGAAAAAATTATACTATGCTTCCTCAAGTTACCTATCCCAAGCAAAAACAAGTAAATTATTGTCAAATAAATTAGTGTTTTGTGTTGTATCACAGAGTAGGTAGACAAAGACCATAAACTAGATACTCTTCTGTTAACATGAGGATTACCAAGTACTTTGATAATGCAGCAGCAATGAATTTTCAGGCAATCACTAAGAACTGGATCTAGTCCGGAAGTGATGAGAGCATGTTAATAAACTAATTCTTTTAGCTTCCTCTTCATTTTCTGAGACTCATTCACAGAGTGGCAATACCATTAACTCTGGATGAGATCCTTTAAATTCATTGACTGGGACTTCTCTGCTCCCTTCTCCATCTATCCCTATGGGAAATATACTTTGGCAGGGCATCCTTCAAGGACATAGAAGAAGTGCCATAAAGCATGGGAGCATGAACTGACTAAGTGAACAAATGACTGAATGAACAGCTCATAAGACATGAAGAGTTAAATGAGAATTGTGAGAGTATAGGTCACAACCTAGAGTAACAGAATTGTAAAGCTTAAAGACACTGCAAAAAATTGATCTGTCTAGTACACTATCAAGTCTCTTCAGTTTTTAAAACACATGAAAATAAATTCTTCATGTACTAAAATTTTGGGGACATGAGTGATTAAAAAGTTGTTTTTTGGGCCCAGGTAGCCACATGGCAGGTCTTAGAGATTCTAAACTCTGCCGAGCCAGGAGCAAGGCCCTGGCACCATACACCAGGGGCACACACTCACTAGCCCCATGCACCAGAGGCTCTGAACTCCTCACAGCCAGACGTGAGGTCCTGGCAGTGCCACACACTGGGGGCATGCTCCACCTAGCTGCCTGGGTCCCAGAGGGCTCTGAACACCACCCAGCCTGGTGTAAGTCCCCAGCGCCACACTCCATGAGTGCATCCCTGCTAGCTGACTGGGTTGCGGAGCCTCTGAACTCCACCCAGCAAGGAATAAGACTCCAGGATCACACCCCAGGTGTGCAACACTACTAGCCACCTGGGGTGTGGAGGTTCTGAACTCCATTCAGCCAGGTTCTAGACACTGGCAACACACTCCAAGGGTGTGCCACTGCTAGCTGCAGGGAGTATACAAGTGTTGCACAGCCCAGCATCCCAGAACAACCCAGCACAGTACATTAGGGGAACATGCAGCCAGCTTCACAGGCCACAGAGCACAAGCTTCCAGAGCCATAGTTCAGGGGTGGCCCCTGGCTAGCCACGGGGATACTGGAGGATTGAAGTTCTACCAAGTGCAGCATTCCAGTACGATCCATCAGGAGGCTGCCTGGCCAGTCACACACATCCCAGAGGAAAATGACAAAACAAAAGAGCAAGATGCAGTCTCAGTCCTGCAGTCTGCCAAGAACAAACCCAAGAGACAATGAAATGGAAGACAGTGGAAATTGTACAACTGAACCTTCTGAAATGATGGCAACTGAAGTAAAGACACAACTCCATGAAGCTATAGAGGAAATTGGATCAGAAATAATCTCTCTCAGGTAAAAAATGAAATGACAAACATCAGGAAAAAAATGCATGTGGATCTAAAGAAGATCTGGATAAAAAAAGAGGAACATAAGAAAATGATGGAAACTTTGAGTGAACAATGTAAGACAGAATTAGAATACATGAAACAGATTCAAAGGGATATGCAGAAAATTAAAATTTCCACTGAAAGCTGGCAAAACCACTTGAATGAAGCTGAAGATGGACTATCAGACCTTGAAGACAGCATGGAAACTTATGATAATGAAAGAAAAGATCTCTTAAAAATAACAAGGAACCAGGAAACAATTCAACAGCTGCCAGATGATGCCAAGAGAAACAATATAAGATTGATAGGTGTCAATGAAAAAGCAGGGGTCAACATGAATGACCTGCAAAGACTATTTGCAGAAATAATAGCAGAAAATTTTCCAAACATGGGAAGAGAATCTGAGGTACACATAAGTGAGGCATACAGAACTCCAATTAACCATAATCAAAATAAATCTTCACCCAGACAATAATAATTAGGATATCAAGAATTCAGCACAAGAACAGAATTCTAAAAGCTGTGAGAAAAGAAACAGGCTGTTGGGCTGAACTTGCGGACAGAACCAGGGTCGGGTCTGCGTCACTTGCGGTGCCCAGCCTCGATCCCTGGAACCAGGAGGCCTTGGCCCCCACCCAGTTAAGGAGGAGGCTCCACCTGCACACCCCAGGAGGCCGCCCTTCCTTGCTGTGCACGGGACCCAGCCTACCTGGTCCCGCGATCCTGCACGCCGCAAGAATCAGCACGAACCTCAGGGGAATGCCGGCCAGCTGCGCAGGACACAGAGGTACACAGCCCAGCCCAAATCAGCCCAGGACCCCAGAGCTGCTCACCGGGAACTGAGCAACATAGCTGCAGGGACCTGGAGAGCTTGGGCCACCCCCACCAGAGTGCAGAGCGCACAGCAGCTCCATTCTTCAGTGGAGCAGCTCGGCTCGAGCTTGTGCCATCCCACAGCTCACGTGCAGACCCCGCCACCCAGCAGGGTTGCTCCCAGCACTGTAGGCCTGGGATCTGCCCGGGCTTGCCCCACAGGCATAGCTGTTGGGCTGAACTTGAGGACAGAACCAGGGTTGGGTCCGTGTCACTCGCGGTGCCCAGCCTAGTTCCCTGGGACCGGGAGGCCTTGGCCCCCACCCAGTTAAGGAGGAGGCTCCACCTGCACACCCCAGGAGGCCGCCCTTCCTTGCTGCACATGGGACCCAGCCTACCGGGTCCTGTGATCCTGCACGCAGCAAGAATCAGCGCGAACCTCAGGGGAAGGCCAGTCAGCCTCTCAGGACACACAGCTACATAGAATCCAGAAGAAAATGACAAAAAGAAAGACCAACAGGCAGTCTCAGTCCTCCAGCCCACAAAGAACAAACCCAAGAGATACTGAAATGGAAGACAGTGGGAGTCACACAAATGGACTTTCTGAAATGATAGAAAATGCAATAAAGAAACGGTTTGATGAAGCTATAGAGAAATTCAAATCAGAAATATTCTCTCAGCTAAAAAATGAAATGAGAATCATTATTAAAGAAATGCTGTGTGTATCTAAAGAAGAGCAAGATAAAAACATAGAAGAACTTAAGAAAATGATCGAAACTTTGAATGAACAATATAACACAAAAACAGAATGCATGAAACAGATGCAAAGGGAAATGCAAGAAATGAAAAACTCCATGGAAAGTTTGAAAAACCGCTTAAATGAAGC